>JAHBCN010002051.1:65000-100268 GCA_019359885.1 Listronotus oregonensis
ATATTTTAAGCTGTCGGGCTCACCAATAAAAATGATCCACTTAGCTTTTACCTAAGATTTTTCGTATCTTAGACCTGACTTCGCAGATGTAAACAGCATTAGGAAAATTTTCAACAAATGGACCTATTCAGGTATGCAAGACTCATCGCTTTTTCAAGTTTTGATTAACGAATTTCAAATGACTTTAACCCTATGTTGGCAGGGATATTTTATGATACCGAAAAGTTTCCACATATTTCAGTGAATTTCTTTACCCTACATAACCTTCTTATGAACCCGGCACGTACAAGTTCACTTTAAAAGAGGAAAATCATTTTAGGGCAATAATAATACTTAGTCACTAAATAAAAGTCGGATAGGTTTATTTTTCGCCAATTTGAGTATGGTTAAAAAACAAAGCGATTTAAAAAAGCTAAATGTGGTCTTTATACTCAGAAGAATAAGTAACTGTATTTGGTTGGAGAGGGGTCAAATTTAAAACACAGAAAAATGTTTCAAATTAATGCCAGCTACACCTACTTCGGAAATCCCCGGAGGAAATATGAAGCAGTCCTCTCCTTAAGGATTTCCAAAGAGTGTGTGTGAGTAGGCCTTTGTTTTACCGGACTGTGCAAGCCGCCGGCACGGCCTGTGCAGTCTTTCCTCCAAGAATTTTCGAAGTGTGTATGGCTGGCACAATACTTATTAATAAATGATGTTGCCGCAAGAGGAGATGAGACAAAAGAAGCCATTTTCTCCTTGTATCTCGTAGACTTGAGCAAACATGATGGCTCTTTCGTCTCAGCAAAAATGCCATTTTCTCGACTCTTCTTCTCTTGTTTCTTTCGTAATAAAAATACTTTTTATATAATGGCATACATATAGGTAGCTTTTAATGTAAAAATTTAATAAATTTTATATTTCCATATACTTTACGTAATGTAAACATATTGGTTTTTAAATTTAAAAAGCGGAGACTCGGAACAGGTACCTGGCCATGTTTTAGATTAACAATATAGCATATTTGCTGTGTACAAGACTTAAAAATTGACATGTAGTGTCATTTATCTGCGAAAGGATTAGCTACTATTAACATGCAACAACTACCAAACGATACCAAATACAATTTAAAAAAAAAGTAAACTTACTTATTTTTTGATTGAAACGTGTTATTTCCATAGAACTAAATAAGTTCTACAAATCTAGTCAAAAAAATTGTAAAAATATTAAAGTATTTTTTTTATTTTTATATTAGAATAAAAGTCAGGTGGGAGGAAAAGCATAAAAATATCTTATATAACAAGTGTGGTTAGTAGGTGTTAAGGGTACACAAAGTGACGTTTGCAAAACCAGCCACAAGCGAGTTTTATATTCACTTTAGTGCGCTAAAAACGATTACCACTCAAGGGATGTTTACCTTTTTGTCTACAACCGTTAGGTTTTTTGTAATAATAATATCTCTTTGACGTTTACCTCAAATAGCAGTTGATTAAACAACTAGTTACCTCGATCGGTGTCAGCCATTGTCAAAATGACACCACCGCAAAATAAAATTGTGGATCCGCTAGCAACAGTAATAATAACGCAAAATTAATGATATATTTTTATCTTCTTAGAGAAATGGAGAACAGAGAAATTTCCAAGCTCGTTGAAAAGGCAACTTCCAGCTTGCTTCTAGAAAGATTTGTAGAGCATCATGAGAAAGAGTACTCAGATTTTGTGTCATGGTGTTCTTTAAGATGGGGCTAATGAAGAAGTGCTTTGGGCCTATTTTGAAGATAGCTTAGATGAAAAAAAACCTCCGGTGTTATTATTATATGTTAAAATCAATGTTTTCGATAGAACACAATATCTGTATAGATCACTTTCCCAATTAATTACATATTTAAAAGCGTAAAACGGTTGGACAGAAGTCAAATAGTGCTAAAAAGCAAAAAATTACCCTACACGCAAATTTGTCATTTGCAAAAGAGCACGAGAAATCTACAAAAAGTATGTTCTTCTGCGACCCTCCGAAAAATCCCATAATCGGCTTTTTATTTTTTACAAAAATGAAAAATGTACTAGCCTGGCCGTAGGCATGTACACAATCGACAAAATTCCATTAAAAAATGCTAAATTTTAAGATTAAAGAACCAAAGAATATTACGGGACATTGCTTTCGTGGAACATCGGCGACATTATCAGCCAATGCAGGAGATGATATTTTAGACTAAAACGTCGCGGAGGATGATAATAAAAAATAATCAGAGTCAATTTAATTTTTTTTCAAGGAGTCAGCACTAGCAGATTTACGGCCGAGTGATGATCGCGTTGTTAAATTTAGCATGTTTTAGAATGTTTAACAAAACGTCATTGTCAGTGTTATTCAATGATTTTAGTAGGCAACCTGTTAAAATCCGACATTTTGTTAAACATTCTAAACCGTTGTCAACTTAGTAAATTGTTAAAAGTTAACAATGGTTTAGAATGTTTAACAAAATGTCAGATTTTAACAGGTTGCCTACTAAAATCATTAAAATAACAATGACAATGACGTTTTGTTAAACATTCTAAACTGCTAAGTCCATTGCTAAATTTAACAACGCGATCATCACTCCGCCGTTAAGAAACAAGTGGATTTATATCGTAAGAAAGCAGAAGTAAGTACCACAACCTAATTTTTTTATTTATAACAATACTTTCTATTGCTCAAAAAAACCAAAGAAACTGGCATACTATTATTAGTGTTAATTTAGTATTCATATATTTAAAAGTGCCAAGTTTCATTAATATTTAATGCAATATTATTTAATTTGTATATTTTTAGTGAATATAAATCTATCTGAAACCCTAAGCCAACGGATTTAATCTGTAGTGCTTGCTTTATTGGCAATAAAAAAGTAAAGTAAAAGAAAAGCTAATAAGATTCCTAATTACCTATCTACATTTTTTTTTCAAATAATTTAAATCATAGTAGTAAAAAGTAAATTAACTCTATTAACCGTTAAAAAAATACAGCAATTATAATTGTATGTATAACTAGCTACACAATATTGCAAAATCCCGGGTTTTACAATGATGTGATAAAAACTAACGTGCACACAGCAATGCCTGTGGTTACTTAGTGACTGCCATTATATATATATATTTTATTTTTAAAGATATCAAAGTTTCTTTTTTTAGGTCACTATAATTTAATTTAGTTTTGCTTTAACTGTATATGATATGAAGAATAAATGGAACTTCTTTTATTTCTTAAAAAGAAAATTAAAAATATTTATTTGACGTAGTACAAAGTGACAAGTGACGTATGGTTCAGTCAGAAGATCATCTAAAGTAAAGAAAGCAAAAGCATCTGAATGTTCCATATAAAAGTCCAAAGTCCATGTGACCTCCGGTTCAACCTAAAATTAAATAAAATTTGGCCACTAAAAAAAAGTGTGTTATGTCCTGTATTCTATATATTCAAATTTTATTTTGACATCTTTAAAAAGCTAACTATATTTATAATTAACTTTCCCTTTCAAAATAAAAAAACGCACTGTAAAGCTTTGCAGGTACTGGTACACGCTTTTTTCTGACTTTATTTAAATCTAACCATAAATCTTGGTTAATAAAAAGTCGTAGTGATTGAAATTCTTATAGAAAATAGTGTGTTATGTTTAAAAAAGCTTTTAAAATAAACATTTTTGCACAATACGTTATAAAAAGTTGTTTATAATACTGTTTAAGAGTCGTTCACATGGTGACATAAAATTGTGGCACAAAACATTTGAGACGTGAATGTCGCAGCAGTCTCATTGCTTAAACAACTTGATATCTCGATGTCATAATGTCGTGCTCAAGTGTCACAATATCAAAATTTTTGGACACTGGCGTTAAATGTCTTGTTTTTTTCATTGTTTTTTGACACTGAGTACGCGACATTGCGCCTCATAAAACAGCATGTTTTTCGCTTTTTTTTGTTACATGTTTTTTATTTAGTCAAAAAAGGCCATTGTGCGACCGACCTACTCCGGGCTGACATCTGTTGGTACACCGATGGCTCCAAAACCAAAGACGGTGTTGGAGCTGGAAATATATGGACAGAGGCCGAGGGCAGAGTTTTCCTTTAGCCTGGGCACTCTCGCAACCATATTTCAAGCGGAGGTATTTGCTATTGAGATGTGTGCTAGATCGCTGGTTGATCGGCACTGCACACGTAAGACAATTAAAATATTCTCCGATAGTCAAGCAGCTCTTAAGGCTCTTGAATCCAGCCGGTGCAATTCGAAAACCGTCTGGAATTGCAAGGATGCGCTGACCAAACTGGGTCAAAACAATAAGGTAACACTACTGTGGATACCTGGACATACCGGCCTAGAGGGTAATGAATCCGCAGACCTCCTTGCCAAAAGGGGGGCGAAGACAAAATTCACAGGGCCGGAACCGGTCATCGGTATATCTTATGGAACGGCGAAGCAGTTCATATCAGCTTGGACACAAAGAGTAAATCTTCGGTACTGGCATGGACTGCCAGGTCTCAGACACTTGAAGGCCTTCATAAGCCCACCGATTGTACAAAATAATGGGAAAAAAATATTAGATACACATTCTGAAGGTACATTAATGCATATACCTAAAGTTGATCAGTTCTAGGTATAAGCAACTCAATATTGACATATTTACTTTCTTGACAACAAATTACTATAATTAAAATCACACAAAAATTTCAATTTACTTACTAATAACTGTGTAACTACATCCAGAGTTGTGAAGAGTCACTGGTGGACTTAAAAACCGTGTCTGTGTTATCCGAGGTGTAATAATGCAAACTGAATGGAACTGCTAAAATAAAAAAATATTTGTTAATATTTGCTGCATTTAGGTATATCATATTTTTCACCTTACCTTCTTTTATTAATCACCTTTTTCCTTTTTGATCAGGATCTCATAATCACATGCTTTGCAATTTTTCTGGAAGACATAAAAAAATCATCTTTTTTAACATGCTCCGAGCAAATGACAGAATCCTTATGTTCCCAACTTTTTGGTCTATTGCACACTAAGGACTAATTAAAACTACACGACTAAACACTGCCAAAAACAATATAGCAAAAACAGTCAAAACCAATAAAATATTAACTCTGTACACAAATATTTGCAACTGTAAAAATAACCCCATATAAAAACTTTGACTTGTGGCACGACTCTGTCCACAGCTGTGAATGCTAGTAACTTTTAGAGTTACCCGACAGGGCCGCCAACACAAGCCGTACTTTTCGCAACCTCACGTCTTGGACTTTTGCTATCCCAATTCTCGACGATGTCATAACCCCTTTAGATTAATAGACTCTGACTAGTTACCTCGATCGGTGTCAGTCATTGTCAAAATGACACCACCGCAATGTACTGTCAAACTACTGGATCAATCAAGGGTACACCTTAAAACTCTAGTGGGACTGTACACGGGACACTGCAGATTAAAACACCACATGCACAAGATCGGCCTAGCGGAAGACGCCGAATGCCGCATGTGCATGGAGGGGTATGAATCGGCAGAACACATACTGTGCTCGTGCTTATGGCACGACTAACATTCGCAATCCTCGGCAATGACACCTTGTTGCCGGGGGAGGTAAAAGATCTCTCTCCCAACAGGATCATCAGATTTATTAGGAGTCTGGACCTGGTGGGAGAAATATAAAAAGGTGTGAGCCACAATAGACCGATCGCGGTGGAAGGGTGTTATACCCACTCACTTTTAACCTACCTACTGTCTAGTCCACTTTCTAGCCCACTGTCGCTTTTTTATTAAAATTTCTGTTCTTACTTTGATATATTTGTTTTTTTAACACGTTCCTCACTGCAAATATAAGTTCCGTGGTTTTTATTTTAAGACGTACGCCGCGACACTGTGTGGTCGGGTGAACAACTAAATGTTAAGCACCATGATGACATTGGGTGCCATGACAGCAACGACACCTTCTGAAATAGCCTTTAGCGGTCGTGAAAAAAATAAAATAATGATTATTTTTTTAAGAATCTTTAATGAAATCTAAGATAACTATAACAATTGACATGTCTATAGTAATATTAGTAAAAATGAAATTATTTCCCACATTAATACTTTTAACCAAAGAACAATGATCGGTGTTTTAAAAATCTATTGCAGAACGTGTAATCTGATCTAGCGGGTGACTTGATAAAGGTTGACTTAACTTATAAAGGTGTTTATTTATGCATATTTAGTGGAGAGCCTAAGAAATTCCACCTTGAAATTCAAATACGTTGAATAAAATAATCTTAAACCTCCTGAATAATGTTTAGTGGATAAAATACTAAAATGTTTACACATTTTTTTCGTTCGTTTTTTTTGTTTAGCAGCTTTAGCAAATTTCCATTTTTTTTAATTTTACCGAATATATGTCTCATATTTTTTTATACTAAACCATAATTTAACTAAAGTAGATATTAGAAAACATGGTCCACAGATGCCTGGGACACAGGAAGATTTGTAAAAGCAAGGAACGAGTAGCAAAAGTGGAGGGGAAGAAAATTGTACAGGGTCTTCATTTATATTTGCATTTATAATGCCACCCCTTCTTGGGGGTGAAAATTTTTTTATTAAAAAAAAAATAGGAAATGGAAGCATTTTATCAAAAATACCATTTTTACCAAAAATGTAGCTTATAAACAAACAACAAGAACGGTGGACCTAAGACAGATAGACCCAACGGAGTTGCAGCCTGTTGAAGATTGGTTCTTATTCGGGGAAAGCTCATAAAATCTTTTTTGAAGCAGACAAAAAAACTTTATTTTTGTTTTTTATAAAAGTCTCTAGCACTAAAATTAAGCGAGTTATGGCCAAAATAAAGTTGATCTCTATTTTTTTTCGATGAAAAAAATGTGAAAATCAGTCCCTAATTACCACCCCAATTGAAAATAATCTTTGTCACTTTACAATTCACTTTATTTATGTATTTGTAATATGCTTAAAAAGTTAAACCGGTTTAAAGTGCATATTTTTAAAAAATTGAGCTTAAAATGAAAGAGACATTTTTGTAATTTTAAAAAAATAGCTAGGGTCCCATACATTTTCTCAGAAACTGCAGACTTTTAAAAAAAAAAGTTCGGACAAAAGTTTCTTGGGATAATTTATACTTTTAATTAATTCTACTTTCACAGATACAGGGTGTTCATTGTGTTGTCCACCGGTGTTCACTTCCTTATTTTAAATGGGACACCCTTTATATGTATTATTATATATTTAGATAGCGCCGCCAAAGACGAGTTTAACGATAGAAAACAGTATGGGTCTGTGCCGCGACGTTTCGGGTTTATTGAAGTTTTTCTTTAATTTTTGACCTTTTTTTAAATTATTACCAATACGGTAAATTTATTTTTTTTTTAATTTGTTTACGTAAAGAGAATTACAAAAGCCTATTTTATCTATATTACCTGGCAATTTTTTTTTATTTTAAAAATGTGTTGCCATGTTTTGTCTATCGTAAAATTTCTAGAGTTTTTTAAATGCAACCCCCTGTATAAAATACCAAATCCATGAAAAAAAAAAAAAAGTCCTTTTTAACGATGTATAACAACATGGGTCTGCGAGTCACCGTTTCGAACTTATGGATGATTGTCTTCAGGAAAAATCATATTTTTCTTTTTCCAACCACACTACATGCTGTATACTTAATATGAATAAATCAAATAAATTTGGTTTAAGATTAGTTAACCAAATATCCTATATTAATTTATAATTTAAAGTATATAGGGTGTAGTGTGGTTGGAAAAAAATATGATTTTTCCTGAAGATAAATATCCATAAGTTCGAAACGGTGACTCGCAGACCCATGTTGTTATACATCGTTAAAAAGGTCATTTAATTCTCTTTATGGATTTGGTATTATATACAGGGGGTTGCATTTAAAAAACTCAAGAATTTTACGATAGACAAAACATGGCAACACTGTAACATTTTTAAAATTAAAAAAAATTGCCAGCTAATATAGATAAAATAAGCTTTTGTAATTCTCTTTTCGTGGACAAATTTAAAAAATAGAAATATTTACCGTTTTTGTATTAATTTAAAAATAGGTCAAAAATTAAAGAAAAACTTCAGTAAATCCGAAACGTCGCGACACAGACACATACTGTTATATATCGTTAAACTCGTCTTTGGAGGCGCTATATAAATATACAAAAATATATAGGGTATCCCATTTAAAATAAGGAAGTGAACACCGGTGGGCAACACAATAAACACCCTGAATATGTAAAAGTGGAATTAATTAAAAGTATAAATTATTTCAAAAAACTTTTGTTTGAACATTTTTTTTCAAAAGTCTGCAGTTTCTAAGAAAATGTATAGGACCCTAATAAAATGCTCACCCTGTATTTCTTCATGTCGGGTATATTCTTTGAGATGCTGTTGAACAAAGACAAAATGTACTAGTATAAAAAGAATTGACAGTTTGTACCTTAAGATTTACCTACAATCAGCTTTATATGGCAAGCCTGCAACAATCCTAACAGCCCTCCTTTGCATCTGTAAACCCCCCGCAGCACCAGAGCTATACACCCACAAAATAATGGCATTTGAGGCCAACCGTCTGCAGCAATAATCGGTATGGATATTCCAACGAAGCCCTGAATCAAGGTATACACCAAGGACCTTGTGTCAAGTCAGTCAGTTAAATGTTTCGGCATGTCACGTAACGAAAAAGTAAGGACTGCGTCTTTGTTGCATTAAGATACGATGCAGCTGGTTACATGTAAACCAAGACTTGGCCCTCAAAAGAGCCTTACGCGAACACTTCAAAGCCTCGGAATAATCCCTTCTGGTGCAGGAAATTGTTGTGTCATCCGCAAAGAGATTATAGTGAATATATGTGTCAAACTGTGGTAAATCATTTATATTAATAAGAAACAAAAGATGCCTTGGGTCAGAGCTCGAAGGCACTTCCACATTTATTACCCTCTTTGCAGACTCTACACCAGCCGCCCGCACAGTCTGAGTTCGACCGGAGAGATAGCTCCTTAATCAATGTTGTAATGTTTAGGCTTTTGCACGAGTATTTTGTGCGGGACAGAATTAAAAGCTGTGCTCAAATGTTATGCGAATAATAGACACCAGATCTAGAATTCCAGAAGACGTGCGGAGTCCCTTACGGAAACCAAACTGCTGAACTGAGAGCAACCCGTTACCCTCAAAGAAATTACAGATTCGAGAGGCCAAGCATTTCTTAAAAATCTTCAATAATATCGGCAGCAAAGAAATAGGCCTGCAGTTGGTGAGATCATTACTGCCACCCTTTTAAAAAATCGGAATTACAATCGCTTGCTTAAGGACAGAGGGAAAGATATTTTTTGCTATACATAAGTTAATAAGCTTTGGTAAAGAAATTATAATTAGGTTTTTATCATTTTTATTAACTCTACTGTCAAGCCTAATGGATCTCTACTCTTTTTATTTTCTAGACTGTTAATGCTATCCCTTATTACATTAAAAGTAACATCTGTCATGGTTAATCTGTCAGATGACAACTCACGGATATTTTTATCTCGATCCAGGGCTGACTTACCAATTTGTGTCTGCAAGTCCCTAGCCACACATACGAAGAAATCATTAAACTGATCTGATATCAAAATAGTTTTCGTATCACCCTCCATTTTTACACCCCGATACTTGTTTAGTATTTTCCATATACTGGAGGAGCTGGTCTTTACCGTTGCATCTATTTCTTTGAGATTATCCATATTCATCATGCTTTATTAAATCAAATTTTTAATTCTGAAAAAACTCTTTGTGAGATTATCAGTTAACTTAAAATGTAGTTTTAGAAAACCAAAACCTCTTCATTATCACAAAAAACAAAAGACATTGACTTTGGATTATGACTAAATAAATTTAATTTGCTCAAATATAAAACAAATAGATTTCAAAGCAGCACTTTCAAAAATAAAAAAAAAATAAGTGAAATAATGTTATTGTATTTATTACGCATTTCGTAAGTATAGAAACAAATACGCAGCAAGTTATTATTATTCCATACAAAATGTTGCCTTTACCTTATTTCTAAAGCTTATGCCTAATACAGCTTTCGTAAGGTTTTCCAGAATAAATTGGCTGGCTTGACCTAACTTGTATATTTTAAAACAAACTTAAGTAAAATTTATTTCGTAAGTTGCTCCCAAGCATGGACCCTTAGGGAGGATATAAAGATATTAGTTTGTATTATAAATTAGGCAAATATTTTTTACCATTTGTAAAGAAACATTTTGATTTCTTAACAGGTAATATTTTGTTATTTTTAATAGTTATTTTTGAAAGCGACTAATTCTAAATAAAATGTAAAGCGATATGGGAGAGTAACTTTAAGGAATCTTAAAGTTCATTGTTCGTTTATTTCACATTATTTAAAAATAGCAGCGCTTGATTTAAAAAAAATTAATAAAAAAAAATTTAAAAAATGTCAACACAAACCCTGAGAGGTTGCGGATTGTACCAAGTGCCTGAAACACGGCTCTAAAAAACAGTAATGTCTAATTTATGTCATATTTTTATTTTAATTTTTCTTTTGTAAATATACAGGTCAGAGTATATACAGGGTGGTCCACTAAGCGCGCGTCGATAAATAGTTACTAAACCGTTAAACTTATGAGAAAATTTTCTTAACAAAACTTTTAAAATTTCATCTCTGCTACATTCCAAATTTTTTTCTAGTATACAGGGTGCCTCAAAAAAGAGTAATATCAAAAATTATATTTTTGTTAAATGGTATACCCTATGTATTTATGTGGCAAATGAAGCCTCTGTGGGTTCTGTATTCAACATTAAATTTGGATATAAGTCGAATGCAGCATTGCCAAGCTATGAATTTTTTTTTAAAGATAAGTCAAAAACATACTTTTTTCAGCTGTTGTGTCTCCGCCACTCTTTGTTAATTTCGCTGACAAATTTACATGTAATCTTATGTTGACATACTTTATCCTAACTATCTTTATTTTTTGATTTAATTATACAGGGTGTCCAAAATATTTATTCAAACATATCTATTTTCAATTCTATTTTAATTAAATTTCTCTAATACAACACCCTGTATATTATTTTGCCGTTAAAAAGCTTTAAGTGTGCTCTTTCAGAAAACATTATGTTTGCCTTATCTATCGCACTATCGTTTTGAAATATTAAAGCTTTTCGTAAATTTGGAAATATCGTAGGCGGCATGGCTCAAGAAATCGAAACAATTGATACTCGGTGGCACAATAATATTACCTCTTTTTGTATGAGAAATTTATATCATTTTATTTACATTTAATAAAATTATTCAGAACACAAGACTAATAAAGGCAACATAAATAAATTTACATAAACCCAATTAATTCATTAAATACTCAAACACTCTACTATTTTGCTGTAAACACATATTGAACCTATCGGTTAAAGATCTATTTACATTGTGCAACATTAAGGGAGTCATTGAATTAATTGCTTCTCTTATTCTTTTTCGCATATTTGCTGATGTGGTTGGGGTGTCTTGAAGACCAGTTATTTAACGTACCCCCATAGGAAAAAATCAAGTTTTGTCAGATCTGGTGACCTTGGAGGCCAAGAAACAGGTCCTCTTCTTCCGATCCAACGGCCTGGAAATTTTTCATCCGGAGTATTTCGGACTCCAGCACTGAAATGAGGAGGTGCCTCATCTAACTGAAACCACATCCTTCTTAATAGTTGTTGTGGTATATTTTTTAGCAGATTATCAAGATCTTCATTTAAAAAATTTTGAAAAATATTCCCAGGTGTCCATTAAAAAAATGGGGCCCCATTATGTGGTTTCCAATTATGCCTCCCCAAACATTTATACTCCACCTATGTTGCTGGTCAACAGTTCTCATAAAATGTGAATTTTACATCGGCGTAAAAGCGTAAATTATGCCTGTTCACATGGCCATTATTGTGGAATGTCGCCTCATCGGTAAATAATACAATGTTAAAAAATCGTACATCTTCTCTTATTCGAGCAAAACCCTAATTACAAAAATTTATCTTATTTTCAAAGTATTTTCCTTCAAGTGCTTGATTCAGTTGCACACGATATGGATGAAACTTATTCTTACTTAACATTCTTTTCACAGAAGTTTGAGGTAAGTTCAGCAAATCACTTATGTCCGCTGTACTTCTATGTGGGTCTTCAAAAGCAGATGCGACCACGTTAAATTCATTTTCTTCGTTTACCACTGCTTTATTCGTTCATGCTTTTCGTACTTAATTGTTCCAGTCCTGTCCATCAATCTTTGAAATGATCTTGCATCTGGATGTCTTCTCTCAGGAAACTTCTCACTGTATACTCGGGATGCCAGAAGACAATTCTTAAAACATTCTCCTAGAATATAAATCATTTCAATTGATTCTTGCTGTGTATACTTCATTTTAATTGCCAAATATTTCTTAATAAGGAAGATAATATGCACAAGATGTAACCAAATGTCATCAGATTACATAAATAATTACTAACACTGACATGCCAACGAGTATCAATTGTTTCGGTTTCTTGAGCCATGCCGCCTACGATATTTCCCATTTTGAGTGTAAATTTACGGAGAAGCCTTAATATCTCAAAACGATAGTGCAATACGTAAGGTAAAAAAATGTTTTCTGAAAGAGCACACTTAAAGCTTTGCAACGGCCAAATAATATACAGGGTGTTGTATGTAAGAAATTTAATTAAAATAGAATTGAAAATAGATATGTTTGAATAAATATTTTGGACACCCTGTATAATTAAATCAAAAAATAAAGATAGTTAGGATAAAGTATGTCAATATAAGATTACATGTAAATTTGTCAGCGAAATTAACAAACAGTGGCGGACAGATAACATTTTGAAAAAAGTATGTTTTTAACTTATCTTTAAAAAAAAATTATAGCTTGGCAACGCTGCATTCGACCCACATACAAATTTAAAGTTGAATACAGAACTTACAGAGGCTTCATCTGCCACATAAAAACATAGGGTATTTCATTTAACAAAAATATAATTTTTGATATTACTCTTTTTTGAGACACCCTGTATTCTAGAAAATAATTTTGGATTGTAGCAGAGATAAAATTTTAAAAGTTTTGTCAGGAAAATTTTTTCATAAGTTCAACGGTTTAGTAACTATTTACCGACGCGCGCTTAGTGGACCACCCTGTATACTAAGTTTGTGATAATACTAGAAAATATTATTTACAGCTACTTTATAATTTCTAAAAATGCAATTAAATTGCGAAATTTATTTGTCTAAAATTAGATATCTATATGTTAAAAAAAATAGTAGGCGGAAAATGTTGAACATGTTATTGAAACGCAATGAATGTCATTTATTGACTTTTAAAGGCAAATGCGTTTTAACATAGGTAATTTTGCTCAGAAAAAGGGCAATCTTTTAAAAAATGTGGGAAACAAATAGGTATAGATAATATTTTCGGATTTAACATTACATTTTAATACATGCCATTTAAATGCAAATGACTTTCTTATATTAACGAGAAAAAAAGGTACTAACAAAGTTTAGTTGAATAAAAATATATAAATGCAATGAAATACATCTAATAATATATACTTAAATTTCTCTTGGATTTTAGATGGACTAATGACAAATATCCAGTTATGTATCTTATCATCAATTTAATTTTTTTTAAATCAATTGTAAAACACTCTGTACACTTATAAAAGACAAATCATTTACGCTGGAAATGACAGCGCATTTTCAAAAATTTCCTTAGGGAAATTATTTTTTTCAGCTTTTAGGTTAATAAAATTATACAGCAAATTCAGTCATGGAGATGGCATATAAATCATTTTTGTCAGCAACGGCATTTATTAATATATAAAACTGCTTATAAAGCCAATAATTTTGTTTGTAAATACTGGCTGAAATGGACCATTTTTTAGCTGTAAATGGTTCGGGAAAATTTTTTGTTTTGGCAAGGATTTTATTAATTTTTTTAAAGAGTTAATATTTAGTATACCTTGTAAATATAAATAAAATTTTTGAAAATATTTTCGAAAACTATACTTAAAGTTAATAAAGCTTACTATTAAGAAATACTAATGGTTTTTGTATGTGAACAAACCAGGAGTATTTGTATGAACGTATTTTAGTATAGGTTGACATAGCGAAACCCCTTCGGATAAATAGTTTTGTTTTTAATTTTGCTTGTCAAAAAAATGGTTTTTAGTACATGTTATATGTGTTATCCTCATATTTAAGAACAGAAAAATAAAAATCTTTAAAAGATTAATATTGTTTATTAAACTAGGCATTTAATATTTTAATATATTGCATAACTCTATTAAGTAGTTTTTAATCCAACATGATATTTTAAAACAGGAATTAAAAACCCATTTATTTCTGTCCAAATAAAACTTTCGTTCTCCAAATGTAAAAAAAAAACATCATTATAAGCCATACGGATTTATTGTTCCTGCAGTTTTAATTATTAATAAATATGTATTTAAATTAAATAAAGAAACTTTTTAGGATTAATCAGAATGCTATTTAATAAACCTTCCCTATTTATTTAATACTCAAAAAAGAAAACTTATTGGCACAAAGCAAGGATTATATTATATATATATATATATATATATATATATATATATATATATATATATATATATATATATATATATATATATATATATATATATATATATACAGTATGTCCACAGGAAAAGGTGTTGAAGAGAAAAAACTTTTTATTTTTTTATTTTTATCGAAAAAGCTACTCTTGATAAAAAATTTTGCTACTTCTAAAAGTAAGATTGAGATGGAAACATTTAACATATTTTATACGCGGTGTTCAGAAAGTTGAAAAAACTTAAAATGGTACAAGAGTAAAGTGCATTTATTTGAGAAAATATGGAAATAAGTTACTAGGAAAAGTTATTTCAAAATTAAAAAATAGTCTCTAATACCAATATTTGAAAAAATCGGCCTACTTTTATTTTTGTGATTAAATTTATTTTAACATAGATTTAAATTTTTAATATCAATTTATTATCAAATTTAAACATTAGAAGTAAGCATTTAAAGCTGACGATGCTGCTTTAATAATTATAAAACAGAAATGTATCAATAAGAAATGTCTTTATCAGAAGAAGAAAGCTTCCTATAGTATAAAATTTGGAATTGATTAATTGGTAATAAATTTTAATCACAAATAAATAAAAGTGGGCCGATTTCTTTGAAAATTGGTATTAGAGACTACCTTTTCGTTTGAACAACTTTTCTAGTAACTTATTTCCATATCTTTATGATAAATGCACTTTACTCTTGTACCATTTAAGTTTTTTCAATTTTCTGAACACCGCGTATAATATATGTTAAATGTTTCTATCTGATATCTATTGAGCAACAAACATTTTACAAGTAACTTTTTCGATAAAATTAAAAAAGCGAGAGGACATGCTTATTCAACACCTTTTCCGTGGATTTTCATTCGTCCACGGAAGGTGTTGATAATAAAAAAACTTCTTTATTTTTTGCTTTATCAAAAGCTACTCTAAAAAATTTTGCTACTTCTTAGAGTAAGATTGAGATAAGCATTTAACAAATTTTATACGCGGTATTCAGAAAATTGAAAAAACTTTTCAAACATTCCAGAGTCAAGTGCATTTATTTGAGAGAAGATATGGAAATAAGTTACTAAGAAAAAGTTGTTCAAAAGTAAAAGATAGTTCCTAATGTCATTTTTCAAAAAATCGGCCTACCTTATTAATTTGTGATAAAAATTATTTTAATGTTATCTAAATTCCAAATTAACAACTCTTTGTGTACTAGTAGGCGTTGATATTGACAAGCTGTATTGACATTTCCTTTTATAATTTATTAGCCACAGAAACGTCAGCTTATAACATTAAAGAAATTTGAATAAATTAATAAGGAATTTGGGATTGGTATTAAAATTAATTGACCAAATAGTAAAGAATAGACCAGAATTACAAATTATTATTAAGAACTACCTTTAATTTTTGAACAGCCTTCCTAGTAACTATTTATATCTTCTGAAATAGTGCGCCTCTTGTACCGATACAAGTTTTTCAATTTCTGTGGTATCGCATTATAATGTAAATGTTCTATTTAATCTTGTCTAGAAATGTCTGAGACAGCATCAGAATGCTTTCGTCAAATCAAAATCAAGTTTTCTCAACAACATACTATCGACTCTATCACGTATCTTATTCTCTATAGCATGCATATATGTATAACTATCTTCTTCATTTACCCTTGTGTATACATATGTATATATATATATATACGCATATATATATATATATATACATATATATATATATATATATATATATATATATATATATATATATATATATATATATATATATATATATATATATATATATATATATATATATATATATATATATATATATATATATATAAGACTATATATATAGTTTTGGATGGAAATAAAGTAGATTTATTACAATAGTTTTTATCAGAAGAAAACATCTTAATAACACATATTGTAAAAAAAATATACCTAGAAAACAAGAAACGACAATTCCAGTTTATTTTCACTCATTAAATAGTTTTGGTAGTAAATTAATTTCTTAACTAACTGTAGAATTCCACCTAACGACATCTTGATGAGTGTCGTTGATTGAATGCCTACAAAGTGAGATGAAAATTAACTACACTATTAATTAATAGTCCGTACAAGAGTATTGGGCATACATTTCCAATCATTTGTAACAGCATTATTCAGCTCAAGCAGTCTGTGACACCGTAAGTTGAGAGAGGAGTATCTTCAGTACTTTGGTCAGTTGATGGCGTTGGCAATCTGTTACCCATTCGTGTTCTAAATAGTTTTTCTAAGTCAATCCTCGTTCAAACTTGCTATTTTTCTTAATACCAAATTATCAATAATTTTAAGCTTTAAGTCAACTTTAAACTAATCAGTTTGACATTTATAATCAAATTCGCGAAACGCGCCAAATTTAAAAATAAAAGAAATCCATTTTCTTTACATCTCCCCTCCCGGGAAAGAAAATTCACTTATGAATTTTCTCTCCAGATCTCGTCAGGTTGTTCTTCCAACTCTTCTTCACTTGTTTCCTCCTCTTTTTCATCTTCTGTTACTTGTACCGGAATTAGTTTTGTAATATGAAACAGGTTTGACTCTGTTTTCCTGTGTCCAGTATCTATCTTATAAATTGTATTCGATATTTTTTCTACTATTTTATATGGTCCAATTCTTAGTTCATCTAGCTTTTTTCTATTTAGTTTATTACCATTTTCTACATATACCATATCTCCAACCTTAAATTCCCTATTGTTTCTTTTTCTATCATAACACATTTTGTTATAGAAATGTGATTTCAAAGTGTCATTAAGCGCTCTTTCTTTGCCTCTGATCCAGTCACTATGTATACATTCATTACATAGCTCATTTGGTAAGACTGTTACATCTGTCCCATATAGCAAATAGCATGGTGCGTAGCCAGTTATTGAGTGATTAGTCTGATTGTATTTTTTTACACATTCATGTGCTATTGTAGTCCACGCTTTCTCTTCTCCATTTCCATTTATTCTGCATCTAATTTTGTTTACTAGTGTTTGATTTAATCTTTCATTCAGGCCATTTGAAAAATGTGCGTTCACGGATGTAAATATCAATGTTATTTTCTTGTCACTAAGAAATTTCTTGAATTCTTTTGAGTTTATTTCCGGATACTGGTCGGTGAGAAGCATTTTAATCTCATCTGTTTCGGTGACTTTATTTATTAGCTTTATAAAATCATCTGCACTCTGGGTTTTTGATGTTATAATAAATGCGTTCCTAGTAAAGTGGTCTACTAAAAGATGTAGGTATTTCTTAGTTGATCTCGAACCACCAAAACCGCCAATTGTGTCTAGTGATACTATTTCAAAAGGTCTTGTCGCCGGGCCTAAATGTGACATCAATCCATATTTGTCCTGTCCTCTTGTTTTGTTTTTAATGCAAATTTCACAGCTTTAACAAACGTTTTTTATATTCTTTGTTAAATTCTTTGTTACATACAGTGAACTAAGAGTCCTTAGCATTTGTCCAACTCCAATATGGCACAGATCCTTATGTATTTGTTTTATAAGTCTTTTACTAAATTCTTCTGTTATTATTATTTTCTCTTTGTTTCTTTTTTTTTTGTAGTAAACATTATTTTTTTAATTATTTTGTTTTTGTTTCTCTGTATTTCTTCATTTACATTTTGATCTATCATAATATCTTCCAAAGTAATTAAATTTACTATTTTTAATTGTTCTTCTATATTTTCTTCTGGTTCCAACACAGGATTTCGACTTAAACAGTCTGCTTCTAAATTTTGTTTTTCCGGGGAATATTTTATTTTAAAGTCGTATTGTGAAAGATAATACATCAGATCACCCAGCTCTTCATCTGTTCTTGCTTTTGAGTTCAAGTTCTCCAATGGTTTGTGGTCTGAGTAAACTGGAAATGATTTACCTATTAACCAGTACTGCCAATATCTCAGTGCTTCTTTGATGGCCAAACATTCTAAATATATTGCTTTTTTCTTCTTTTGTGCTCTAGTAAGTTTTTTGGAAAAGTAGGCTTCTGGTTTTTCTTTACCATCTGTTTGTAGTTGTTTCAAGATTGCTCCAACGCCCTCCAGCGATCCATCGGTATAAATGTTAATGGGTAGATTTGATCGAATATTTGTAATATTGGTTGTGAACATAATAAGCCCTTAATTTTTTTCAATCACAAACTGCTCTGCAATATATTTTAAATTCTGTTTTTTGATATCTTGTGTGTTCTCAATTAATTTTGAAAATAATTTTCCCAATAAATCTGTGTATTTTTCTAATCCGCCAGATGCTTGCTTTTGATCCATTTCTTTTAGATATTGCTCTCCAAATTGTAAATTACCATCTTTATCTACGTAGACTTTATTTAGTTCGTTTGTCATTGTTATCCAAACTTTTCTTGTGTGATATCTTTTTTTTTTAATTATTTTTCACTTTATTATACGCGGCTGTCTTTATCAACTCTTTATGAAGACCAACAGACTGTAGTTCTTCTGGTATAGCATACACTTTTTAATTTTTTGTTGTTATTGAGGTTACACAATAGACGTTTAATTTTCCATCACTCGACGGCAATATTGCAAATTCAAAACGTAGCTGTTCTATTATATAGTTTTCGTCTGTTAGGTATTTCAATAAAAAAAATGTCGTTTTATAAGACTATGTCTTATGGTTTTGGTTGGAAATTTTTTTAAAGTAAAAAAAATTGTTCTTGTAAAAAACTAAAAGAAACGACATTCAAAGCTTATTTTTCACTATTCTAAATATATATATATAAAATATATATATATATATATATATATATATATATATATATATATATATATATATATATATATATATATATATATATATATATATATATATATATATATATATATATATATATATATATATATATATGGTAATATATATATATATTAATTATATATATATATTTTTTATATATATATATTATAATATATATAATGTATATATAATATATATATATATATATATATATATATATATATATATATATATATATATAATATATATATATATATATATATATATATATATATATATATATTTTATATATTATATATATATATATATATATTATATAATATATGTATATATATATATATATATATATATATATATATATATATATATATATATATATATATATATATATATATATATATATTATATATATATATATATATATATATATATATATATATATATATATATTATATATATATATATATATATATATATATATATATATATATATATATATATATATATATATATATATATATATATATATATATATATATATATACTTTAATTTGATTTCTTTGAACTTTTGGTTTACATTTATTTTGAAATTAAAAGGTTATTTTTAATTTTTCCCTATTTTTATTATTACAAACGTTTCGGCAAAGGGCCCTTTTTCAGTGTTTATAGATCCAAAAATTTAAAATGGCAGTGGTTCATTAACGGAAGGAAAATGCTAACTGCCGTTTCAGTATAAATAAATTTTTAAATTTTGCATGTCCTAAAATTTTAAAATATTTCTAATTTGTGTATATAAGTGTTTTAACGTTTTTTATTGTTAAAGATTGGAATTTCCTTCTAGGGTAAGCCAAAAAACATAATTCATATTGTAAATTTGTAAAATTATTTTATGTAATACATAAAAGAACGTAATAATTATAAGTAACCACTGCCATATTAAGTCCCAAGAAATCAAATTAAAGAATATATGTTAATGGTTCGAAAGCAAATAATCAAAATATATATATATATATATATATATATATATATATATATATATATAATATATATATATATATATATATATATATATAGATACTGCATATAATGTATATATATATATATATATTTATAATTGTATATATTTTTTTTAACATATATATATATATATATATTTATATATATATATATATATTTTTATATATATATATATATATATATATATATATATATATATATATATTTTAATATATATATATATATAAAATTTATATAATCAACAAATTTTTATTAGATTTTTCGTTAATTTTTTTTGCTACATATTATGATACTTTTTAAAATTATTTTTCTTAAAAATGGATCAATATTCAAACGTCGACTAAAAATACCTTTTTTATAAAATAATGATAAAGGTTTAATTATTTGTACTAAAATTTTACAAGCAAAATATACCAAGCACACACCCTCTATGTAACACCCCGGAAAAAAAATATGTAATTTGGGCAATCATCAACAAAATTCTTATGAAAAATCAAACATAAAACACCAAGGTACAATAACACGAGAACAAAGGCAACCCAAGTCAAGCGTGGTAACCATAATGTTTAATTCACTGAGATTAGTAACCACACTGTTAAACCTAAAGAACTCTTCTAAAATTATTTTTTTAGTTTCTAATATTTTCAGTATAAAATACTTTCCTTGTATTGCAAGAACTATAAAAGTAGTAGCATGTCTTTATATAATTAAAAATCTAGTATTTTCAATGTAGTTTAAGCTTTCTTTATTTGTATTAAAAAGAAAAAGACCTGTACAGAAAAGAAAAACAATGTCAGAATGCTTTTGTAAACATCTTGACTTGTAAACAAAATGAAGGAATATTGAAACCTCTTCTCCGTATAGAAAACCCACATCGTGTTGTATTCATATGAAATCTGATTGCCTTTATATGGACGTGAAACATGATATGGAAAATATGTTTTGTTTCAGTGTTTGTATTTCTTGTTTTCCGGCGTCCGCTGTTGGCATATTGTGTGTTCTTGTTTTTACTGTCTTATGTTTTCTTTCGTTGGGCAAAAATAAAAAGTACAAACCTACTTTAAAAATTTCCGCAAACAGATAATAGTTTTAGAATGCAACAGTCTAAATTACTAGAAATAAATATGCGAGGGGTATTTAAATAGCCCTGAAATTTTAAATTCTCAAAAACAAACAAATGTCCTTAGTCGCAATTTCGTCGATATATTAGGGTTTCTAGACGCATATTGTTATAATTACTCTACTCATTTTATTTATAATTATTAATAATTTAAAAATATTTATATATTTATTTTATTTTATTTATATACAAGTTCAGGATACAACAGAACTAGAGTTCCAAAAAGTATCTACTATATACAGTTATTCTTAAAAACAAAGGTTTACAAAAAAAAATAAAAAATGTGTTCAGAGTCTTTACATTTTACATTATAGTTAAGAGATAGGATGTGTTTAATATTTTAGTTTAATAAGCTATGCTTGTTAACTATTATAATCTAAGAAATAAGATTTTATTTGTTTTTTAAATACATTGGGGGTAATTAAAAAGACATTTATGTTCTTACAGTGAGTGGTAAATTCAGACTGCATTTTTATCAATAATGTGTTTTGTCCCAAATCTGACCTACAGAAAGGTACATTAAATACTTCGGAGCATCTTAGATCTCTTTCAGGGACTTAAAAGTGGAGACAAGACAAAAGGAAGAGGGAGTCTATGATATGGTTAATTAATTTAAAGATAAAACATACGTTTAAAATTATAATCTTTTATAAGCCAAGGGAATTAGTTTAAATTTACATTTAACGTTTACAGTTGATCTTCTTAATTTAAAAGCCAATATTTTTATAAACTTATTTTAAATAGACTCGATTCTTTTTAAGTGTATGTTAAAATGTGGGTTTCAAATAACAGATGCAAAAGACAACCCACTACACACATAGGCGTAATACAGGGTTAAGAAAGTCTCTAAACTCTTTGCATGCTCTATTTATAAATCCCAGCATTTTATTTGCCTCAGCCACTATATTTTCTAATTCGTGGTTGTTTATAGTATAATTATAATTTATTAGATTTTTTTTACAAAATGTTATCGAGTGACATTTTTTATGTTTAAAATTGGCTTTATTTTGCAGCAAGCAATAAGTCTATCTGGGTCCTCTTGGAGCCCGTGGCAGTCCTGTAATGCGTTAATTTGACGAAATATTTTTAGATCATCAGCGTACAGAAGGAATTTGGAGTTGGAGAAGCATTCCTTAATACCATTAATATAAATAATAAAAAAGAGAGGTCCCACGTGGCTTCCTTGTGGCACACTGAGGTGGCTATAAATGGTTCGGAGTGGAATCCATTTACTACAACTACTTGTCTGCGATGACAGGTATAGGACCAAACCCACTGAATAAGTCCTGCGCTGACACCCACATCAGCAAGTCTCTCCGCCAAAAGTTTATGGCTGATCTTATCAAAAGCCTTGCTGAAGTCAGTGTAGATGCAGTCCAATTGGCCCTGGTTATCAATTGTTTGACAAACATAATAACAGAGGAGGTTCGTCTCTAGGCACCTATTAAGGTAAAAACCGTGCTGTTCTTTAATGATTATATAAACACCGTCTTTTAAAATGTCCATATACACAATTTTTTCAGCATCTTTGCAAAGATTGAAAGTTTAGTAATAGGGCGATATTTAGCAAGGTCGGCTCTATCTCCACTTTTATGTTTAGGTATAATGTGTGACTGTTTTCATCTTTCTGGAAAACTTGCTGTTTTTAGCGATAAATTAAAAATTATTGAAAATGGAACAGCTAAATTTGCCATACATTTATTTATAAATAATGGAAGAATGCTATCTGGCCCAGGACTCTGGCGGACATTTGATTTTGACGTAGCCTGCCTGAAGATGTATTTCCTTTTTCTCTAATCCTCCAAAGTATTAAGTCCCGTTGTAGTAAGATTCCTTTTACTTCACCTAATACACTCACGGTACGTTAGGCTTTAAGCCTTTGTGGACTGTCAGGAGAATATCAAAATAACATAGCAGGAAGTTTATGTTTCCGTTGCGCAATGCCTTATAGTTAGATTTCTTGTAAATAGGGGTACCAAACAAAGTAATATAGTAAAAATATTTTAGAAACAATAATAAAAATATACCCTATCTAGAACCCAGGTAATCATTTGGTGTCATTATATATAAAGAACCGTACAATGGTAAAAAATTGATGGAAACGAGACATAAGAAAATGAAGAAAACAATATTTTATTTAATTAAAAGCTTCATTCTGCTGCAACTATTACGCCTGGCCTGATACTACCGTATTGACTACAAATTTCTTAGAAAAAATGCATTAGGTGATTGCTTCACATACACCTTATAATCTGGATTTATTACCATGTGATTTCCATCCTTTGAACCGCTGAAAGAGGCATTAGGCGGCACCAAATTTTAAAACGATGATAATATTGCTCAATCAGACATATTATAAAACATATTATAACATTACACATGAATAAATTCTGTTTTATGGGTAAGTCTTTTTCACAAAATATTTTTATTTTCCCATTATTAACAATTTTATTAGTAGCTTTGTGTTACTACGTACTACTACCGTAATAGCAGCAAAATGAGGCATTTTCTTACTCAGCCGGACTATGCAAATAATAAAGGCAATTTTCGACGAAAAAATTATTCTCCGAATTTTGAGTTGATTGTTCCGTTTTCCTGATCTGACAGCCACAGATTTCTTTTTATGAAGAAATTTAAAATGGTGAATATTTAGTCTTTACACCCTTTTTGAGATTAACACAAATATTTTTAGGAAAGTCAAATAATTACTACATACATACATTCAGTTATGGTGAGTATCATCGCCTCTGTAAGGAGAAAACAAAGGTCACTTAAAAAATATTATCTTCTGTGTTAAGGCCCAAAAAGAAAAACAAAATTTGTACTTTGGAATGGCAAATTAATTTATAAACTAATTAAAAACAATAAAAATAGTTAATTTTTAAAAGGTGAAGGGTCTTTTGACTTACTCGGTACCTAAAAAAAGATAATAAACGGCAACTCTCGGTAGAAATCCTTTATACAAATTTTGTTGTTGCAGAATCTATCTCTGTTTAACAACATTTATTTTTTACCTTTCAGTGCGAAAAGAAACACGCAATGGAAAACATTAAAATTAGGGTACGCTTTTCAGATGTCGCATCAATTCAAGTCATCGGCTATTCCCTTTATTTGACGGATCCTTATTTGTTTCCAAACTCTAAGACAGATTTGGGAATTCTCTCAGGTTTCCAACATTCCATGAATAGCGGGTAAAATTTAAAATACTAAGATGCGAAATGTGGCCTACAGGGTTTAAGAGCCCCTACGGAATAAATTGAATAAGGGTCCGATAATAACGGTTTCTTTGCTTAAGGCCTGCATTATGTTGATATGGCTAAGGTTGGCTCCAACGACTTTATCTTGATGTTATATATATATATATATATATATATATATATATATATATATATATATATATATATATATATATATATATATATATATATATATATATATATATATATATATATATATATTTATATATATATATATATATATATATATATATATATATATATATATATATATATATATATATATATATATATATATATATATATTATATATATATAAATTTCCTTTTTATTTGGGAATAGTTAATAAAATGTGGAAGTTTATTGCAACGTTTCGCACATTATTTATTGTGCTTTTCAAGCGTAAGTATCTAAAAATAGAATTAAAATCAAAACATAATTCAAACAGAACATCACACAATATTTTTAGAGTATTAAAAGATTAGTGTAAACCATGAAACGAATTACAATTTTAAAATCAACATTTAAAAAGTTCTATCTTAACACAAAATCAGGTACATAATAAAATTAATTTAAACAGGATGCCTACCTTGGAGTTCTGATACCTTTTTATAACTAAAAGAATTTTAAATCTATGTCCGTTTGATTTATTTTTTATTTTATTGATATTTTTTTTAAATAAAGGAACTAAAAAGAGATAAAGGCTTGCTATTTGCATATTTGTTTTTCGATATGCTGTATACAGGGAGGTGGTCGCTGTTATAAATATTGTTTATACAGTGTGATAAGTGTATTAATATTTGATTGTAAAACATTTATGGATTGATTAAATTAAAATAGATTTGACTAAGATTGTTAATATATTTTTTGTCGTTGACAGCTTCTTTTTCTTTTTTTATTTCGATCATTTCTTTGATTGTTAGTTTTTTGTAATTAGAATCTTGTGACAGTATTTTAGTTTCTTTAAAATTATAATAAATATAATTTTAAAGAAACTAAAATACTGTCACAATTCTAATTACAAAAACTAACAATCAAGAAATGATCGAAATAAAAAAGAAAAAGAAGCTGTCAACGACAAAAAGATATTAACAATCTTAGTCAAATCTATTTTAATTTAATCAATCCATAAATGTTTTACAATCAAATATTAATACACTTATCACACTGTATAAACAATATTTATAACGCGACCATTCCTGTATCACATATCGAAAAACAAATATGCAAATAGCAAGCCTTTATCTCTTTTTAGTTCCTTTATTTAAAAAAATATCAATAAAATAAAAAATAAATCAAACGGACATAGATTTAAAATTCTTTTAGTTATAAAAAGGTATCAGAACTCCAAGGTAGGCATCCTGTTTAAATTAATTTTATTATGTACCTGATTTTGTGTTAAGATAGAACTTTTTAAATGTTGATTTTAAAATTGTAATTCGTTTCATGGTTTACACTAATCTTTTAATACTCTAAAAATATTGTGTGATGTTCTGTTTGAATTATGTTTTGATTTTAATTCTATTTTTTAGATACTTACGCTTGAAAAAGCACAATAAATAATGCAAACGTTGCAATAAACTTCCACCATTTGCTTTATTAACCTATTCCAAGAATAAAAAAGGAAATTTATAAATAATGGTTAAAGAAAAATAAATATTATATATATATATATATATATATATATATATATATATATATATATATATATATATATATATATATATATATATATATATATATATATATATATATATATATATATATATATATATATATATATATTAATAAGTATATGTAATATAAATATTAAATAACATTAATAATTTTTAATTACTAATATAAATCGTTATTATTGTCAAATTTATAACCAAAAGGCTTGAGTTTTACTGTCTTTAGAATAAGTCCTTTTTATTCATAACTTTGTCTCAGTAAGGTTATCTGCGTCGGATCCATCAGAGATTTCAGTTTCTTCTTCACTGAAATGATATTGTTCTTATTAAACAAAAGAACTAGGAGTCAAGAACAAATTAAATATAAGACCCACAAAACTGAACACAAAAAAATATTTTTAAAATATTTTACAAATGCGTATAAGAATTAAACATTTAATTAAATAAATATAATGCGTTTTATTTTTTAAATAAAAAATTTAAGCATGCAAAACCAAAGTTACCCAAGTTTTAGAAAGCAAAGCATTGCGCATTAAAAACATAAAACATTAGTAAACGTAACAAGCTTTAAACATTAAACACAAACAGATGCAAAGCGTAGCAAGCCTTAAGCATTAAACACAGGTAGATGCAAAGCGTAACAAGCTTCCATTAAACACATGTAAATGCAAAGCATAGCAGGCTTAAAAAATTAAACACAGGTAAATGCAAAGCGTAGCAAGCTTTAAACATTAAACACAAACAAATGCAAAGCGTAGCAAGCTTTAAACATTAAACACAAGTAAAAACAAAGCGTAGTAAGCGTTAAACATTAAAATGTAAAGCGTAGCAAGCTTTAAACATTAAACAAACCAAAAAAACACCAAACATTTAAAGCGCGTCAGACATGACATTCTTTTTACTTCTACCAGCAAATTCCAACACAAAAATCGTAAACTGCATCATGCTTGTTGCAAAATAGCCGTAAGCAAAAAAGGAAAAAATTTAGTTTCTTGTGAAATTTTTTTAACACTCGTTAAATTCGGCTGAATAGTTTTTAAAAAATAATTAGGCAATATTATTTGGAAACATTGACCATTTTGCAATTTGGGTAGAGTCAAGAATATAAAACTTAGACATTTAAATATTTTTTTTACATATAGTAGAGATCTCAGGCGTTTATATATATTTTCTTTAATTAATATCGGATCACTTAGGCGCTTTCAGCAATTTTTTAAAGTTCTGAAAAATGTTTTGCTTAAAACAAATTTAAATCGCGAACATAAAATAGGGTTTGAACGACGCTTCTTTTTAATTATCGAAATTGTCAATCGATCGATTAGTTACTAAGATACAAACAGTTAAAGTTGACAGGCGGTGACAGCAATGCATAATATTTTGCAATTTCCAATCAATTCTCTCTTATAGTATATTTAGTTGAAAAGGTTTTCTTATAGCTTACTTTTTTCCACAACCAGTACAAATTTATAAGCAATAAGAAAAAAGAAATCGTTTTGTTGGTTTTTTCTTATTTTGTCTATATAAAAAATATTCTATATTTTGCTAAGAGAATAGATATCTCAAATCTTGTCATAAAGATCTTTTTAAAGGGTTTCCATTAGAAATATGCTTGCTTCTTCGTACATCGAAGAACTCTTGTTTTTTTTTACAGATAAGAATTGGTTTTAGTTGCCCAGATTTCAAGGGCTTGCAAAAAGTAGTTTTTTTAATAATACTAAAATCTTGGACTACCATTGTCTTTATTTGTTATTTGTTACACAACGTTTCGGCTAGTGATATATCTACAACCGTTTTCAAGTGACAACTGTTTCACTTGAAAACGGTTGGAGATACATCACTAACCAAAACGTTGTGTAACAAATAACAAATAAAGCCAATGAAATTCCAAGATTTTAGTGTTTTTAGTATCACTTTAGTAATCTTCTTTTAATATTATAGCCCAGACATATTAGGTAAAAAGAGAGGTCAACCTCGGAATAAAAGATAATAAGCTGTAAATTGGTATAAACCTTTGTTTTGTCGTTTTAAATGTTATCACCAAAGTCACAAATGCTATCGTGTCCGCGTCTTAAGATATTGAAGGTCAAAGGTCATAAAAATCGGTTTTTCGCGAATATCTCGGTTCCTCTTGCTTAAATGTGATTTGCACCCATTATAAAAGTTGTAGGGTATAACATTTTCTACAACTTTTTTAAAACTTTTTTTTCATACGTTCAACCGTTTTTGGGGTAGAGCGCGAAGATTGCGCAATGTACAGTCATATATGGGCTAATGCAAGGTCAAGCGTGAGTTACGGTTGTATAAAGTCAATTATTTAATAAAAAATTATAATTATTAAACAATGCCCATTATACATAAATACATTAAATATTTACAAACACATTATGGCTCAATAATTGTTGTTGTATTTGACGGATATTCGGACTATAGTAAAAATATTAAAGCAATGAACAAAGAAGAACTGCTGCACTTTCAAAATCATATGAAGTTTGTTTTGACGAAACAATGATTGTGCCAATCAGCCAAGAAAAATTTTAATTAAATCGGTCTTATAAAAAAATATCGACATGCTTGTTGAAAAATTTAAAACTGTTAATATCAGAACAAAAGAAGCCAGAGATGATGCTGATGTTCTCATCATCGACACAGCTATTGCCTTATCAGAACAACAAAAGACTGCCGTCATCATAGAAGAAGATATTGATTTGCTCGTTATTTTAATTGGACGTACTCTATCACATCAACAGGAAATTTTCTTTAAAAAAGTTGGCAAAGGCAATGTTAAGAAATAAATATAGTCTTTGTTTTGTCCAATATCCTCGTAATAAAAAACATATTTTATTTTTACACGCATTAAGTGGCTGTAACACGACTTCTGCGCTATTTAAAAAAGAAAAAAAAACTGTTACTAGAGCATTGAAGAAAATTCCCTATTTGGATAAACTGGTAAAAGTATTTCAACAATAAAACTACCCCGTACAAACATTATTTGATAATGGAGTGCGCATCTTGTTGGCATTATATAATGCTCCAAAATTTGAGGGCAACATTTATCATTTCCGCTACACGCAATTCATCAAATTAACGAAACTAAATAACCCTGTACAATTGTCAACACTTTTACCAACAAGTGTAGCAGCTCATCAACATATCAATCGTGTCTACTACTAGATTCAAACGTGGTTAGGGAAGAACTTAGAACCTCAAGAATGGGGCTTAATGCTTGAAAATGTAATCCTGGAGCCCATAAGAACGTTAAGACCTCCAGCACCAGCCGAACTACTAAACATAATATTTTGCAATTGCAAAAATGGTTGTGGTTCCCGCTGTGGATGCAGAAAATCAGGGCTACTATGTTCTTTAGCTTATGGCCAATGCAATGAACAAGGTTGCCTCAACGCTCCACTATATCCAAGTAATACCGATGAAAAAAGCACATACGATCCTGAAATTCTGGAAGGTTTGGAGATGAATATGACCGATAATGAGGATGATGACAATGAATTGAACATTTTTGAGCGACAACAAGAAGAAGACGACGAAGAAGAAGATATAACAATATCCAATCACAATTTTATTGTAATAAAAATCAACAAAAATTCTTTTAATATTTAAACTCAAATCTTAATAAATGTATAATACTCCATATTTTATGTGTAAAATATATTACCTTACTGTTTTTTATTTTAAAATATAATTAAAATATATAATCCAGAATTAATAATATACTCTAGTTAAATAGTTAAATATAAATAATTAAATAAAAATAATTAATTGTTAGTACATAAATAATGGGCATTGTTTAATAATTATAATTGTTTAGTAAATAATTGACTATATACAACCGTAACTCACGCTAGACCTACACATTGAATGTTGATCGTATGAAAAAAAAATGATACACAAAAGTTGTAAAGAATTTTATACTCTACAACTTTCATAATAGGTGCAAATCTTATTTAAGCAATAGGATCCGAGATATTCACAAAAAAAAACGATTTTTATGACCTTTAACCTTCAATATCTTAAGACGCTTACACGATAGCATTTGTAACTTTTGAGCCAACATTTAGAAAGACAAAACAAAGGTTTATACCAATTTGCAGCTTATTACCTTTGATTCCGAGGTAAAACCCCTAATATGACTGGGATATTAGTAATAAGTGTTGCATTAAACCAAAGACAATTGTAGTTATCACTATAGACGCCCAGTCCCTTTGTATGAATACTTTTTGCCGACAATCGAATTTTAATGGAATATTTAATTTTAACCTGTTGAGGTACCTCTCAGCGTTGCCGTTTTGACTTCTTACTATGTCATAGTCTATTTAAAGCGTAGGCTCCCTCCGCACATATTTATGTTGCAAAAACAACAAACTGCTTTTTGCATATATTAGTCAAGAAACGTAGTAATGCACGATGAATTTTTTGTGCTGTATGATGGATTTAAATGCGGTTTTTGGTATTTACATTCGTATGAAACTCTAAATTTTTGTGAACAAATTTTATTAACGGGAAATGAAAACTGCCGTTGTGCGTTAGAAAAAAACATTTTTAGAATGCATTTTATAGTTTGTAATTAGAAAAAATATATAATTGTAAACTTAAAAATGTATTTTTTAATACACATATCCCGTTTTTCATTTCATTAATTAAATTTGTTAATTAAGTATGTAGCCGTTTATATGAATCAAATACAAAAAGCGCATACAAATCCAATCTGCAAAAAAAACCCTGTAAGGCCTATTTGAGAGGCTGGTACGCTGGCCAGTACGCCACCGCTGTTAGTGAATAAATAAATTATTATTGTTAATATAAAATAACATTTGAGTTTTTGTTAAATTAAACTCTTTTATGCAAACAAAAAGGTAATAATGTGCAATTGGGCATCATTTAATATGAAATGTAAATACAGAGTGTTTCAAAAGTCCTGAATGAAACTAAAATTTTCTATAGGTTGGCTAGTGAGCCCAAGGGGTTAAGGGAAAGCTGCTAAAAATATTTAAAAATTAACAATAATATAAATCAAATTACAGGTCCTATAATTTTTTTAAAAAAGAACAGATTTTTAAGCAATCTTACACAGTTAAAAAAAATCAGCTCTTTTATATTTATTGTAGTTTTATTAAAAAACTTTATTTAAGTAGTATAAGGGTTGTTGGGTCTAAATTGTATAGTTTTTAAATATTACGCAAAAAACCCATTTATTGAGAACAATATAAAAGACAATTATTTATTCTAAAATTTTGGTAATTGTTTAAAATCACGACCCCACTTTTTTGGGAAATAAAATCAACATGAATATATTTTTTAAATTTGACAAATATTTTTATTTTTTAAGTTTATCGAAAATAAAGTAACGAAAAAATCAAAAATGTTAATTTTTCGATTATAAAGTTTTTTAGAATTTTTTTTTTGTTAAATCTTAAAATTGATGTTAAAAAAAAAATATATGTCTTTACACGTGGAATATGAAACAAATTACTAGAAATTGCAAAACTTAAATGAATGCATTTTTATTTTCAAAATAAATAAAAAAAATTCTATAAAATTTAACAGATTTTTTTTTGTAAATCTCGAGAAAGGGAGCAGATACGATTTCAATTCAAACTGGATTTTGCAGTACAAACATGGAGTATTCGAATCCTGCGTCCTGTTACCTTTCACATTTTTATTATTCTTACCCATGCTTTAAAGGTACCGTGCAAAATTTAAATATACCGATTAATTATTTAAGCAGGAATATAAAATATAATTCAATAAGAAAAAAATTACTACCCAAATTTAAAAAATTATCGCGCGACCTAAATTGTTTCCCATATTTCCCAGTGTAAGTGGCTTTCAATCCCCGGAACCTAATTTTTTAAAATTTATTTTAGTCCTAAAAATAAATATAGAACCCTGTTTGTAATCATAAGGAGTAACCCGCAACAACTGCCTGTTTTTTTTTCACAATTTACAGAGAGGTGAGAAAAACATGCAAATATGAATTTTATACTAAATTTTCGTCGCAAAAATTAGATGAGTTTGCTTTTCGTTTTTTGCAAATTTTAAAAAAAATCACCCCCATTTAGGGGTTGGAAAATTGCCAAACCTGAAAAATTGCGAAAATTGTAGTGGCATTAAAAATGAAAAATGAAATAGTACATTTTCATCCCTAAGAAGGTTGTTAACCAACCCCCATAAACTATGTGTGGGTGCAATCATCCCCTAAAATATATAAAATCGTATACAACTTCAAAAATTGCAAAACATTGGATGTCTAATAAGAAATAAATGTTCATGATAATCAACTACCTTATTCTAAGGGTGAAACTAACCTTATCAATAGGAAAAATTAAATAAAATACTAGCTTTTTCAAGAAAAGTCTTAGTTGGTATTTTTTTGATTCAAGTATATAAACCAGGTGTAACTAGATTTTTCTAGTTTACTTTTAACCAAAACCACCATTGCAAGGGGGTATATTCATCACCTAAAATGTAGAAAATCATAAACAACTTAACAATTGTAAAAAAAATATTTACATGTTTTAGGATATCTTAAATATGATGGACAGTTTAGAGTGAGTTTTGATAATAAACCACTCCTAAAATTGAGGGTAAAAAAAACCCGCATTATCAAAAAAATTGAATAAAATGATAGCTTATAAAAAGCGTTTTGGCCTCATATTTTTCATCCCAAATGTATAAAATAGGCCTTTTAAGTTTTCGAGTTAATTTCTAATCAAAGTTACCTTGCAAGGGGGTAAAAATTTATCCTCTTAAATGTATAAAATCATAAAACTTTTAAAATATTAATAAATTTATTTGGATGTTTTAGAATATCTCAAATATAACATGAATTTTCAAATTTTAGATCTCAAAAAATCTAGGTACACCTGCTTTTTTTACTTTGATCAAAAAATACGAAGCTAAGACTTTTTTTGTAAAAGCTAGGATTTCATTCATTTTTTCTCACTGATAAGAGTAGTTTTACCCTAGAAAAGGGTGGTTGACTATCATATATATTTATTTTTTGTTAGACATGCCCAAAAAAATCCGATTGTTTTGCAATTTTTAAAGTTGTACATGATTTTATATTTTTTAGATGATTGTACCCACACATAGTTCATGGGGTTGATTTACAACCTTCGCAGGGATGGAAATGTATTATTTCATTTTTTCAAGGTCCATTTGAAACAAAAATTGCAGTGAGAATAACTTTTAATACCACTGTATTTCTGCAATTTTTTAGATTTGGCATCTTTCCAACCCCTAAATAGAAGTGATGTTTAAAAATTTGCAAAAAACGAAAAGCACTGCTCTTCTCAAATAAATAAATGTAAAAAAACAGGCAGTTTTTAAGCAGTTTTTGCGGTCACTCTATTAAATATCAAATATTTGAATAAATAACTATCAAAAGGTTACTCTAAACACCGATTAAATTTTAGGTGTCGATCATATAATTATAAGGTATTTATTAGTCTATATAATTTTAATATACATAGATAAATACTTACCACAATTTATAATCAATTGCTTACATAGTGTACTATTCTTGTAGGGAAAACGAAAAAGTCTATCTTTATCTGCTCTTCGACTCACTCGGCAGTCATTAATATTGACATAGATTTCCCGACATTTTAACAAGAATACAAATTTTAATTACCACAGGGAAAACACAAACAAATCACAACGCATTAATTGCAATACGAAATGCTATGAATTAAACAAAAACTTTTTTTTTATTTAACTACAAAAAACTAGCCGTTTTTTGCTTCTTTGATGGCCACACTTTAATTAATAATTCTCAATTTATTTGCAAATAGCAATAAACTAAAAATACATGCGATTATTTGGATTTTATTTATAAAAAAAAATAAATAAATTTAGGTGAGCCTATACAAACATTTCTTGTTACGTAGGGATGTCCTATAATAAAAAAGTCATGTTAACAAACGTGTATAGGCATAAATATATTTTAGGAAATAATTTCTCACAGGACAAGTTTAAATAATTAAAATTTTATTATTTAATAAAGACAAAAATAAGATTAAGATTATTAAAACTAATATACATTCAAAGCCTATTTTCGACAGAAATAATCCGTTTCCTTTTTTTTATTGGTTTCAACAGTGTTCGTTTATACAGCAGCGTGTGCACCTATATTCTCCGATGGACGCTCCCAAGGAATCCCGCAAACGAGCGTCCAAACCTATTACCAAAAATTTTACATTGTTCTTGTGGCTATAGTGGTAACTAAATTGTCTTTGATTAAATTTATATTGTTTTAAAAGAATCGTAATAAAACACATCCACGTGTAATCTAAGCCGTTCTTGGGGTTTACTTTACACTCGCAATATCAAAAGAGTAAAAATGAAAAAAAAAACTCCATTATCACTTTTTTTTTTTAAAAAAGAAATGTTTAACCATATTTAAAAAAAAATAGTAATCTAACTTTTTTCTTTATTGTCTTTGTTTTTTGAACCAGCTGCAGGGTTTTTGCTATTAAATTTTGTTTTTAAAGGCTCAAATAAAAGGATTCAATAACAACTTTATATTTTATAACAAAAAAAAATATTTTGTCGTTATTATTTTATGATTTAAAGTTAAAAGAAAAAAAATTTAAATTTGGGAAATCCCTTTGATATAATTAAAAATGAGTCTTTTTTAAAAAGTTTGTTTATCTGTTATAATATAAACTTGTAATATGGAATTATTCGATTAATTCTTTGATAATGGCGTAAGACAAAACGAAGCAATGCACTTCAATTGTAATTTTTAAAAATTTTTTAAATTTAATTCAATGTCTTTTGTTCGGGTCAAATCTTTTCCCTTAATTTAAAACAGGTATCCTTAACCTATGGAGCTAAAATTTTGATATATTTACTTTATGATAAATTGGGATGG
>JAHBCN010002052.1:0-99780 GCA_019359885.1 Listronotus oregonensis
TATCGTTGGGGCCCCCGTCAAAAAACATCGTGCAGATATGGATGTAAACTTTGGAGAAAATCCAGCTTGGGAGTTGCCGGCTTTTGGGGCGCATCAGAGTAAAAGGAAAAAGGAAGATTAAAAAAACCAAGATACTCCGTAACCCAATTTTAAAAACTAAAGCTTTTACAGACTGCAAAATTGCCTTACTACAAGTATATTTCCGGGGCCTATTTTTGAAAACAACAAATTTTTAAATTTTGTACGGGGATGGGGTTTAAACCTTACAGAAAACTGTTGCTCCCAAAAAAAGGGGTTTTGTATTGGGTGGATAAATTTTGGAAAGGAAAAACAACACTGATCGATGCCCTTTTCCCCCGCCAATTTTTTTTACGGGAGAAATAAAAAAAAAAAAATTGAAAAGTTAAAAAACCTAGAAACACAAATAAAAAGACAGGGGGGAATGAATCTTAAACAAATCCCCATTATTTTATAAACCATAATTATCCCAAAAGACTTTTTAAAACCCCCAAATAAAAGGGACTAGGTCTCGGTGAACATCTGTAAAAGGGCTAGGGAAAAAGGCGGTGCCCCCGGCAAAACCCTTGGGACTGCCCAAAATTTGTGGGGAATACAGCAGAACATAACGTCACCTGGCCCCCGAAAACCCGGAAAGGGTTCCCACAAAAATAAAATCCTTTTGATATCGGGAATTGTCGGATGGTGAATGTTCCCTTAGGGGGTGAAAGCCTTGGCAAAAATCATAATAATAAAAAAAGTCTGGCCACCGGGAACAATGCTTGGCATTGTTCCTGGTTCCCGGGAAGGGGGTTCAAAAAGACGGTACTGCCGGGGAGCTTGAAGGGGGGGTCCAACAGCAACCTACAAGGGTTTTAAAACGGTCCCCGGGAGCCTATGTAATACCGGTAACCGCCGAGATATGGGGGACATCCGCGGGGGCACGGGGTATCTCCTTTCTGAAAAGCAATGATGAGCAAACTCCCAACAATCCCCCCCGTTCGGATAGGGGGGGGGCGGTTCAAATGGACGGACGAAAAACCCTTGGGGACGGGGTTCCTGGGGGAAGGGTTTTGGCGTCCGGGACCCACCCCCAACTGGGGTAAAGAGACGAATGCATGCCGCATGGTGTGCTAAAAAAACCAATTCGTCATCTCCCCCTAAAAAGCGTTTGAACTAAAAGAGCTTATCTTAAACCCCTCTGGTTATGTTAGAACTCCAAAAAACAAGCCAATTCAAGGGCCGGAAACCATCCCGGAAAAAGAACGGAAAGCCTTTTGGAGGAAAATTTTATAAACGAATCGCTCCCGGGAAGCCGATAATTTAATTTAAAAAAAGATTGGGAAACTCAATAAACCCAAAAACCTACATAAAGCCTCAAAAAATCGCACAAGCGGAAAAATGCACTTCGAACGGGGCTTTTAGAACATAAATAATTTGGGACTTCAAAGCTGTTTATGAGGCTTAAAAAACATTCCTAACAACCGCCAACCCCCAAAAAATTTTAAAAGACCGAACGCCGAATACAACCAAAAAGAAAAAATAGATTTGGGCAGAAAATCATATCAAAATGTTTGGGGTATTCATCCAAAAAGGGCCTTTCACTGGAAAAATCAGGGAAAATAACTTAAAAATACGCCAAAAAAACCTACCCCCTTTAAAAGACGTGTGCTTCCCTTTTATCATCAAAAAGGTTTCCTGGCCCATACGATCCTTTGGGGGTTATAAACCCAAAAGGGAAAAAAAAATTTTAGGGATAAGAGCCCCCAAATAAAATTTTAACTTTGGCCTTCCAAAAAACCCCCGAGACTCAAAACCAAAAATTGAAAAAGCCATGGGAAATGTCGTGGAACAGTTCTGGAAGGATGTTTACGAAGTCTCAAAAATTAAACAAACCCCAATTAATAACTTTAGAGCCTTTTTGTGTGGACAAGCAACGACCCGGCGAAGGGGCCCAATCACGCCGGAGGAGGTAAAAAATTGCCCTAGATGGTGAAAGAAACTATTCTGCACCTGGTCCGGATGGTATCAAACTCGGGGGAAAAAATTTTTCCAAAGTACCATCCACATTTAGCCGAATCTTTATTCTTGGCTAAAGGGGGGACAAATTTCCCTGAGTGGTTTGTTGAAGGCCAAAAAATTATCCCAAAAAAGGGGTTTAAAACTCCCCAAAAATATAAAAGATCCCTTGCCTCAATCCTTGCTGGGGCTTTCCCGGTTTTAATTCTGAACATTGAGTGCAGTTGATCCCATCCTCTTTCCCTTGGGGGAACAGGGGGGAAAGGAAAAAGAAATCAATGGGTTTGCAAAAGAAAATCCTAATCGATAGATGCATTACACAAGACTCCCCAAACCCAAACGCAACCTGAAAAAATGGATTATTCAAAAAACGTTTGACACAACATCTCACGAATTACTTTTTTGCATTTGCTTAAAGAAAAAGGGGTTTTTTTACCTTTAATTGGACCCATTGAGCGATGATGTCATTTTTGAAATAAAAGGTTTACTTAAATCGGGGCCCCCAAAAAATTATTGAACCCTTCTTTAAAAAGGGGGGATTTGGGGTGACTCCCAGCCCTTTCTTTTTGTATTTCGCTGTTCCCTTTCCCCGTTTCTTTTTGAAAAACACGCGGATATTGCTGTGGACCACCGGGAAGGGGAAACATGAGGTAACCCATCTTTTTTATATGGATAAAATTTTAAAACTGTACGCAACAGGGCGGGCCAAAACAGTCCAAAGGGGTTTCCCAAAATAAAGGGATTTGGGAATGGGGGTTGGCCTCGACAAGTGTCCCCTTTTTTAAACTAAAAAAAGGGCCGGTTCGGAAAAGGGGTTTAGAAGCTGACCAGCTTGCCGATAGCCCCCTTTTTCCCCCTCACAAAAAAACCGGAAAATTTTTGGGATTTTGGAATCAAACCGGGGACCCCAAGATGTTGGGCTGTAAAGACCGAGCTTGGGCTTCAGGCGACGTTTACGGAAATTTTGGGGAATGGGGCTTGGAATAAATAAGGTCCTTGCTCCCAAACTCTACCCCAGTCCTGTATTGTTTTCTCTTTTGGGTGGTTAAGGGTGGACGCAGGAATTTCCACGGGGACTTTTGCAAAAAAAATGATGCATCTTCAAAATCCCCCCCTCATCAACTTTGTCGTTTTCCCTTAACGCCCCGGGGAAATTTGGGGCCCTTTAAGTTTTGGGTGAAAATGCAAAATCACGGTTTTTGGGAGTCTTTTTTTCCCTTTTAATAGTCCCTGATCCCTGATGCAGCTAGTAAGAGCACACAAAAACCCCCTAATGTTGGACGTTTCTTTTTGGAAACAGGGAAAAAATTCGGTCTCTTTTGAAATTAGACCCAAAAGGGGCACCAGTCCCCGGGTTTGAGTCAAAGCCGTAAAAACTGCAGTTAAAAGAGCAAAACCCAACCCCAGATTTTTTGGGGGAAGGGTCCCCATTAATAACCGCAAAGGGGTTTTTTCCAAACATAAAAAGGGCTCAATCTACCCTCAAACCTCCTTTGGGGTTTTTAAAATTTTACCAAATTTTCTGAGACCGAGGGTTTCCTACAGCATGCCGGAAATGGGGTGAAAAACACTTGGTATACCGAAGCCTTTTTTTCCCTTAAATTCCTGATTCGTAAAGTTTTGGGGAAGGGGCCCCGCACTAATACTTTTTTCACCCTTGTCCAAGGTGCATGCTGAAAAAGTTTCATCCACCGACATAACGATCGCTTCGGGTACTTTTTTTCCTCGAATTATTACGGCTTTGGCAAACGGCAATTTTCCCTTTTGGTTTTCCCCGGGCGATATCAGGCAGTTGGAAAAAAGACCCCTTTTTTTTAATTTTTTTCCCAACTCCCCGCCCAAAAACCCCTTTTTTTTTTTTAAAAAAAATTTAAAAAAAAATTTTTTTTGGGCCCCAAAAAACCAAAAAGGGGGGAAAAAGGGGAAAAAAAAAATTTGGGGTTTGGGGGGGAAAAGGGTTTTGGGTTTTTTGGGTTTTGGGGGGGGGGTTTTTTTTTGGGGGGGGTTTTTAAAAAATTTACCCGAAATTTTTTTGGGGGGGTTTTTTTTCCCCTTTTTTTAAAAAAATTTTTTGGGGAAAAAGGGCCCAAAAGGGGGGGGGGTTTTTTTTTAAAAAAACCCCCCCGGGATGGGGGTTTTTTTTTTAAAAAAAAAAAAAAAGGAAAAAAAAAAGGGGGAAAAAAGGGGGGTTTTTTTGGGGGTTTGGTTTTTTTTGGTTTTGGGGTTTTTTTTTTCCGATCCCTTTTTTAAAAAACCCAAAAAAAAAATTTTTTTTAAAAAAAAAAAAAAGGAGAAAATTTTAAAAAAGGGTTTAAAAAAACCCCTGCCCGAAAGGGAAAAAATTCCTAAAAAAAAAAACCCCAAAAAAAATTTTTTTTAAAAAAAAAAAAAACCAAAAAAAAATTTTTTTTTTAAAAAAAAAAAAGGGGAAAAAAAATTTTTTTTAAAACCCCGGGGAAAAAAAGGGGCCCCCCCCCCGGGGTTTTAAAAAAAAAAAAAAGGTTTTTTTGGGGGGTTTTTTTTAAAAAAGAAAATTTAAAAAAAAAAGGGGGGGGCCCCCCTTGGGGGGCCAAAACCCCTTTTTAAGGGAAAAGGGTTTTTTTTTAAAAAAAAAAAAAAATTTTTTTTAAAAATTTCCCCCAAAAAAAAACCCCCAAACCCCCTTTTAAAAAAGGGTTTTTTTTGGGGGCCCCCAAATTTTTTTGGGGAAAAAGGCCAATTTTTTTAAAGGGGAAAAAAAAAAAAAATTTTAAAAAAAATTTTTAAAAAAAGGGAAAATTTTAAAATTTTAAAACCCTTTAAACCCCAAAAAAAAATTTAAAAACCCCCCCCTTTTAAAAAATTTTTTTTGGGTTTTTTTCCTTTCAGGGTTTTTTTTAAATTTTTTTTTTTTTTGGGGCCCTTTTTAAAAAAAAAAAATTTTTTTTAAAAAAAAGGGGGGTTTTTTTCCTTTTTCCCCCTTTAAAGGGCCTTTTAAAAAAAACCCCTTTTAAAAACTTCTTTTGGGAAAAAAAATTTTTAAAAAAAATTTAAAAATTTTTTTAAAATTTTTTTAAAAAGAAAATTTGGAAAAAACCCCCCCCCCCGGGCCCCGGTTTTAAAAATTTTTTTTTTTTTAAAAATTTTGGGGTTTTATTGAAAATTTTTTTTTTTTTTTTTTGGGTTTAAAGCTGCTTTTTTTAAAGTTTAAAAAAAAAATTTTTAAAAAAAACCCCTTTTAAAAATTTTTTTTTAAAATTTTTTTTTTTTGTTTTTTTGGGGGGGAAAAAAAAATTTTTTTTTTTTTTGGGGGGGTTTTTAATTCCCCACGCGCTGTCAACGTTCACCCGAACAACTGGTAATTGTGCAGAGAAATCTGTTGTCTTGAATTCCCTTCGTTTTACTGATGCAAATGAATTTGGCCGAAGATCACTGACCGAGCGGACGCGAGGGAGTGGTCTTCGATACGGGCCTCAGCCCCTTCCGCATGACGCCCTATGGGGTCAGGCCATGGGACGTCATCGATCTTTTCAATAATAACTAATAATAATAATAATAATAATAATAATAAAATAGATTACAATTATTAAAATTCTTATCTGTTGCATCTATCCAAGGGTTATGTTGACTGGGAATCCCAACCATTTTACAAACACTTGATTCTTTTGGTTTTTTTTACGTTTACGAAGTACTTTTTCTATCAAATAAATATCCGGACGCATTGCTATATGTGTTCAAAACTTCAGTAAAGCTCCCCATAATTGGTTGACCATCTGTCACCACTTTGAATAATCTGTCGACCGCTGATGGTATATACCCTTTGTCAAATATGCTTCTATATTTGCTTATACGAACTCCACATCTCCTAGCGAAATTTAACTTTTGGTTTTAACTTTAATATTATTATATGCATTAATCTTGGTATGTGGTTTTTACATCAATCAGTCCCATCGTATTGCGATGTTTGGCACTATTGTAAGTTTTTATAATGAATTTTTAAAAATATGTATCCAATTATAAGGAACCCTCTTATTGAAAATTGCTTATACTTAAAATATTTTTCAATGTTCTTATGACTCTTTCAACAATTGCTGCTTTTTAGTGCTATATGTTGAGTAATGATTAATTTTGTACTTTTCGCAGAGTTTGAAGATGTTTATTATAGAATTCTTTGCCTTGATCACTTTGTAAATTATTTGGTGTGTATTTAGCCTCTTGAATAATATTTTTCATTGCATCAGTAACTTCGCTTCCGGTCTTGTTTTTAATGGCCTTTGTATACACATATTTAGAGTAACAATTAATGCACACAAGTATATAGCGATAGTCATCGTTTTCGTTAGCATATTGTTGCATTTCTGCCAAATCAATCTGCCACAAGTCATCGTATCCTTTAATTATTGTCCGCCTTCGTTTAAAATTTTTTCTTATTGGTCTGTGTATTTCATTAACAACTTTAATTTTTTTCGCACTAGGCTCCATATTATCTTTATCGGTAATGTTTAATCACCTACTGGGGAAAATATTCACTTACATGTTCTAATAAATAATTCCCTCTTCACGAAGTTCCTCAATAATTGAAATAATTTCATTGTCATGCCCAGTATGACCTGCCATTTTGGAACTAACCAACAATCGTAATCGATCTACCAATTCTTTGGGATTATTCCAATAAATATATTGGGATTTTTTGGTTGATAGGCGTTTTGTTAATGGTTGGTGAAAATTTACGCTTACACCCTTTTTTCGTCGTCCGATTGCACTACCCAACTTACTTTCTGTCATTAGAGGTTTTATTATGTTTGTATACTTTTGCCATTTCGTTTCTCTTAATCCTTTTTTTAAGTCATATTTATTGTATGCAGCTGCTGTTGCAATTAAATTTTTTATTTTTTTTAAGATGTCTTCCTTTATGTTGATCTCTTGACCCAATATGGGAGGTTTTTTTAAAAAAAGTAAGTCGTATAGTTCATGTTCACCATCATATTTACTTATTAAATCCTCATTATCACCATAAAATAACACCTCCCCATTTTTAAAACGTACTATCAGTTTGCCCATTTTTAAAGTACCTCTATTTAATTTATATATTCCATAGGTAGTATCATATAAAGATGGTTTTAAAGATAAACCCTTTATATATTTATCGAGAATTTTTTCTGATTCTCTACCCCTTGGTTTGTAATATACGGGTGAAATCGACTGATTTGGTGGTGTTAACAAACTATAATCATCAGGTGGTGGTGTTAATAAACTACGATCAATATTATCATCATCACTATCACCAATTTTGCTTGGTGAATAAAATGAGGATGATGATGGTGATGGTGATGAAAATGTAGCTGAACGGGGTGAAGTCGTTTCTTGTTTTCTTTTTTTGTCGCCCTCTTCTTCTTCTTCTTTTTCTTCTTCTTCTTCTTCTTCTTCTACTAATGGTTCCATCGAGGTATAGAAGGTTGACTTTTTTCTTACACCTCCAACCGATATTGGTATTGATGTTACTTTTTTTGGCGAAGGTGTTACTGGTGCACTAGGTGTTTTTTGTTGTCCTTTTGTTTGTTGATTTACTACATTAGTAATGGATGTCAACGGTTTTTTAATGGGTTCATAAAATTTTTCTAAATCCAAGTTTTCTTGCACAGTTGCTGCCCTAATTTTTTTAAATTTTTGTCTAACAGCATCTGTAGCCTCAATTAATTTCCGCTTTAAATTAATTTGTTCATTCATAGTGTAATGATGTTGTCCCAAGCTTACACAATGACATAATGATTAATTTCTTCTAATATTATAAATATATATAACTATCGAATCCTTTTCGATATTTACCAGAATTTAAGTCACTATCCTTATCAATAACCAAAAAAACATTTAGAACACATCTCTTGAAATTGTGAGAAAGTAACATCGGGTGCGACATGATCGGAGAAAATGTGGCGTAAATTCATTTCATCCTGCTTAAATAAAATAATAAAATTGGCATTGTCACGCACTAGTTGCTTGGGAACTCGTGAATAAGTTTGAGCCAAATAAAAACAATCTACATTTTTATGACGCCCCATACTAAAGTATGAACGTATGACATCTTGTTTTTCACACATTATATCATCAAATATAAAAATAGAGTTCGGTTTTGCATCTGAAGGTTCCATGATATTTGTTGCATCACTGAATGTGTAGTAGCCAAGCCCCTTTATGGGGGATAAAATTTTACGTAAATATTCATATTTTGGTTGATACAATGACTTTGAATATATATAAACATTTTCAAACCGTAATCCCATAGGGTGTGTAAGCAGTGAAATCATAACATTCGTCTTTCCACAATTAGATGGCCCAATAAGTAAGCCACGAATTGACAATGGAAACAAAGGGCCATGTTTTTTAAAGTGTTTTCCTGTTTGACCCGACCCGACTTTTTCATCCAAATTGTCGATATTAAACTTTTGTTTGAGTTTAACAATACGCATATTGTAAATAAAAATAACTAATACTTTTAATTTTAGTCAGTCAGATGTCACCTATCGAACGAAGTGGACGGTCTCGTTATTCAAATAAGACTGGAAAAGGTTTAGTTAACTCATTAATTAATAAACTTCCTTTCGAGTTACACATTCCCGGCTATCAGTATTGTGGTCCGGGTACAAAAGTAGAAAAACGTGTAGCACGAGGCGATCGGGGTATTAACCCATTGGATGTTGCATGCAAGAAACACGATATAACTTATTTAAATAATAAAAATAATTTAAAGGTACGTCATCAAGCTGACTACGAGTTGGAGCAGCGAGCTTGGGAGCGAGTAAAATCAAAAGAAGCGAGCGCTAGTGAAAAGGCTGCTGCTTGGTTAGTCACAAACATAATGAAAGGCAAACAACGTTTCGGTATGGGTGTTAAAAAAATGTCTGAAAGAAGAAAAACATCGTCATGTAAGAGAAAGGGGAAACGTAAGTGTGGGCCCGTAAAAAAAGTTGCATTCGGATCAGCTCTTAGACAACCTATACGCTCAGAATTACGAAAAGCTGGTGGTAACAAACTTATTGAAAAAAATTTAATGAAAGCATCAAAAATCGCTTTTAGTGTTGCACGTAAGTCTTTAAAAGCTGTGGGTGGTAAACGAAAAATCCGCACCCCCAGAATTATACCAATACCGAAGCAGGGTGGTATATTACCTTTGATCCCTATATTTGCTGGTCTTTCAGCTTTAGGATCTTTAGCTGGTGGGGCGGCTGGAATTGTACGTGCAATAAGAACCGTGAAAAATGAGAAACAAAATAAAACTGGATCATCATTACAAATAAACTCATCGAAAAATGGTTTCGGTCTCTTTCTCAAACCGTATCGATCTGGTTTGGGTTTATACATGAGTAATAAGAGGCAAACAAAAAACTAATAAAGTCCCTACCCCAGCGTCCACTATCCAATATAGATTTGGAACATTATGCTGCCCAGATGAAAATACCACATTTCAGAGGTGTATTTATGCGTGATTTTCTACCCTTACGTGGACCTAGACGATGTGAATCGGCAATTGTTAATTTGGATAGTATGCAGGGAGTGGGGACGCACTGGGTAGCATATAGGAAGCTTGCATCACATGTAACTTACTACGACAGCTTTGGTGACTTGAAGCAGCTAAAAATATCGAGTATACATATCAACAACAACAAAAGTTTGGCACAGTCTGGTGTGGACATTTGTGCTTACAGTTTCTCTCTACATAACAAAATGTCTTTAAATCCTAAAATGGATCGTGAAAGTTACAAGAAAATGCATTTATCTCTTAAAGCGTTTTCTCGTTGTGGTAACAGTTTGTTAAAAATGACGTCATCAGAACTGGAAAACATGCCTAAAGAAGTAATGATTGCTTGTACCCCCAAAGAAATCGCCCTAGTTTGGGATAAGCTACCGACACATTTGAAAAACGATATTGATATACTAAAATATCAATATTCTACGGAGCAGTATAAACTTGTTAAAGAAGATGGTAATATGGTGAAAAGGTTATTTTGCTGTTATTGTAAAGTAAATGATATAAATATACATTCAGAAAAACCCATACAACCACCAAAACCAATAAAAAGATTTAAAAGTTTGAATTGTTTAATTTGTTGTTGTAAGCAGCAATAAAAATACCTATAGTGGTATAATTAGCATCAGTCATGTCGCACACATTCACCCTGACGGGACAAAATAGTGTCTTAAGCTCAAACTTTTTTCCACCAATCGAGTTGAATGCATCAAGTCAGTATGGTTTGGCACTTTTGGGATTCTACAGCTATAATTCTATTTTTAACGTTACTGAAAGAAACAACTGTTTTGGATACAGAAAAGAAATAGGACAGAGACCGATATTATTAAAAATAACTCCTGGAGCTTACGAAATAAGTAATATAGAAAAAGCAATGATTGCGGCATTACAAGTATCAACCAACGATGAAGACGAAAACATTTTCTCATTAATACCCAATAATAATACCCTAAGGTGTGAAATTAAGTCCAAATACATCATTGATTTCACTTGTGCACATAGCATTGGTAAAATAATTGGTTTTGATAGAGAGGTATTAAAAAGTAAAGAGAAACATGAATCCACATCACAAGTAGATATCATGAATGTTCGTATAATAAGAGTTGATTGTAACATAACAGCTGGGGCACATTTAAATTCGGAAGAATGTCATATATTATACGAATTCGATATTGACGTTGAACCCGGATATAAAATCACAAAAGAACCTCAAAATATCATTTATATGCCGCTTACTCCCACTGGTCGTCAGTTTATTGACAACATTACACTACGCATCTTGGATGATAACGGTGACCTTATAGACTTCAGAGGAGAAAAAATTATTGTTAAGTTGGAATTGAAAAAAATTGTCTAAGTATGGGTTTTTGCTTTAATAGACAATTACATTTGTTATCTTCAATACAACAAAAGCAAAAGGATAAAAATAAAAAAACACAGCTGTCAACAATCATTCGTAGTTCGAATCTCACAGCGAAAGGACAATATCGCAGTCAGCGACAACGACGACAGCTCTCCAAAAGGGATTTAAATTTTTTAAAGTCGATTGGGTTGAAGCCGAAAATAAATAAATAATGTTTGTGACAAGTGAGAAAATCGAAGTCTTCAATGAGCCTATCCTAGATAATTCAATTATAAGTTTACAAGAACACACTTATAAACCTTATGGTTCACCATCATTTCAAAATTCGGATGAAATACGTATTCCAGTACATTTTCAAGATATAATTTTGGATATATCTGATAGCTACATTTATATTGAAGGCACTTTTGAGCCTAAAGATGCAACTAAAAAATGTTGGTTATCCAACAACGCCTTAGCTTTTTTATTTGATGAAATCCGTTATGAAATGGGTGGTGAACAAGTCGCAGTTGTACGAAAACCCGGAATCACAACAGCTTTAAAAACAATGGTTTCATTTGGCACCAATCAAGCAAAAAGTCTTTTACCATTGGGCTGGGGTTTAAAAGAAGACAACCAAGCTATTTTGGATACGACAAACCACATTTTTTCGGGCAAATTACCACTAAAGTATCTTATGGGATTTGCCGAAGATTACCATAAAGGTATTTTCAATATTAAGCAGGAGTTAATTTTAATAATTGCTCGTACTTTTGCAAACTCCTATATTGGTGAGTGTGATGCAGATGTAAAAATAACTAAAATCGAGTGGAAAATTCGTCATATTATTCCCGATGATCGCCAAAAGTTAAAAATTATGTCCCGTATAAACAAAGGTGTAAACAATGCAAATATCCAGATGTCTTACCGAAATTGGGATCTATATCAACTTCCTAGCCTTCGACAAACTTCATCAGATGTTTGGGCTGTTAGGACTAGCACGAGTTTGGAAAAACCTCGATACATCATAATTTCTTTTCAAAGTAATAACAATATTGATAACAGAGAAATGGATGCAACTCAATTTACTTCTGCTGATATAAGCGATCTTAGACTTTACCTAAATTCTACAGTATACCCATACGAAAGATGGAACTTTGATTTTTCGAAAAAACTGTATGCCTCAGCCTATTATGCCTATGAAAATTTCCAGTCTAGTTTTTATGGACGTGAAACAAACGATCCTATGATGGATTTAACAGAGTATTTTAAAAATCCTGTGTTTGTCATTGATTGCAGTCATCAGCCAGAAGCCATCAAATCTTCTACGGTCGATGTAAAGTTGGAATTTCAAACGAGCAAGAGCCAATTTCCGAAAGACACTAAAGTAAACGCATTAATTATACATGACTCATTTTTTTCTTATAATATTCTTAATGGAACTATAACAAATAAATTCATCTAATAAAAGTAATTTAGGTAATTTAAGACTCTTATTGTTTTTTAAATTATTTTTGTATTAATGTAGTATAGCTATTTTTATATTTTGGTTAAGAGTATCATTAAAATAAACGCATATTATACTAAACAGAGTTTTATTTATTTATTTATTTATTTATTATTAAACAATATACTATTACTAATCTAAAAAGAAATAAAAAAATGTTATTTACATACATACAATTTTATTTACATACTTAAAAGTTAGAAAAAAAACAAAAAATTATAAAATTAAAGTGTGAATCCAAAGCTACGAAATTCCTCGCGAGTTCTACATATAGCTAGGAACCCTCTTTCATCATCGGGGTCGTCACCATCATCTTCATCCTCTCTCCACCAGCTACGGAAGGTTTCCTCGTCCGACGTATCCATATAACCACCATCATCATCTTCATCCGCTAAGGCTTCCTCGTCCGACGTATTCATATTTTCTACGTCGGATATTTGTCGTTCCGATGCCAACGACACATTATCGGAAGGTGTTAAGGCGGCTCGACGTGGTGGTGGTGGCGATGATGGGGGTGATGATGGAGGCGATGGTGGTGGACTTGAACCAATGGAAATCGGTGATTCTGCACGTGCAATTGGGTTGTGCGCCGCTAAACTACACGTTTCACATAATCCCGCCGCCCCAACAATTTTTTTGTATTGGTCGCACTTGATGCACATTTGTCGACCGTTAATGCTGAAAGGTTGAACTACAGCGACTTGACGTGCATTACTTCTTGCAGCCATTTTAAATTTAAAATTCGAAACTTAAAAAAACTTTAAAACTTATAAACAGTAACGTTTAAGGTGAACTGATAAAGCCGCTGTTAGGATATATGTATTTATATATACATTTAAGGAAAAATTCTAGTGGTGGGATAGGTCAGTCAAAGTCACAAAACTTTTCAATGTTAAATGAAGGCCACAAAAATTTCAAAGGTTAACCAAATTAAAAAAATAATAATAAAAAAATAATAAAAAAATAAAAAAATAAAAAAAAAAAAATAAAAAAAAAATAATTAAAAAAATTAAATTATGCGGAGGCAATACCCCCCCTGAGGGAGGATTGGTTCTGGTTTTAAGAGCCTAAAATTAACCGTTTTCGAGATATCAGCGATTGAAGTTTTTTATAAATTATTTTTTTAATTAAAAAAAGGTATTTCGAGCCATTTTTTCAAAAAAATGTATTTGAAAAAAATGATCGTATTCATTTCCTATATATTATAACATTTTAAAAATTTGAAAAAATCAAGAAATAGGAAAATTGAATAAAAATTTCAAAAAATTGCTCAGGTAGTCGGACTTTGCGAAGGGACTACGTGGTAATCCTTTGAGATAGGTAAAAAATAAAAATACATTTATAAACTACTTTTTTATAAGGAATCCGACCATAAAAACAAAAATTTGAAAATCGAAAAAAAGCCAAAAAATTTACCCATTTAAAGGGAAATTTGAAGGTGAAGGCGCGGTTTCCGACGAACGAAACCAGTTGGAAGTTACTGCGCAGGGTTTTTTTTTTAAAAGTTAAATTAAAAATGTAAAAATTTAAATTATTGGTTTTAACACTAAAACAATTGATTATGTAAAGTTTTATAAAAAATATTTGCATTTTAAAAAATTATTTAAATAAATTATTATATTAATTTTCAATAAATTTTCAAAAAAATCATTAATTCAAAAATTGTGATTCTATTAAATACACATTAAACTTATTTTTAACCTCTAATAAATTAGTTATGTATGGTTTTCCATGTATTTTGTATTTATATAACTTAAGCTACTAATTATTCTATTTTCTAAATTTAAAAGTTTATTTATATTTTGTGATTTTAAAAATTCAAAATGGTCTGAAGCGTATTTTGCTTGCTCAATATAATCTTGATGTAATATATGTGTTTTATTACTATTTTTAATTGTCATTACCTTATTTTATAAATAACTAAAATTGTCATGCATTACACTTTGCCTACATTAACCTTCAACGAAATTCATATGACACTCGCTATCTAATTTTATAAATCCCCAAGTCCCAACAAAGATAAAATGTCTTCTTGACTCATCGTAAAATAATTAAAACTTGTAACTTTTTAAAATTAACACGCACAAAACTGGCTACAATAATTAAGCAATAACATTATTGCCTAAAAACTACTTAACCTTACTAAACTAAAATTAAAACAATAAATGACAAACAAAAAGAAACATTAATGCCTAAATATTACTATAACTAAACTAAAATTAAAACTGTAAAACTAATTATGTGTCCAAGCACGGTATACCGAGCTTGTTATAGAAGGACAACTCCTTACGGGTTAGAGCAGCTTCTCTTTTTAACCTGATAAGTCGTTGCTCTTCTTTAGCAAGCTCGGCTTTTAGTTCTTTAAATTTTGCCTCACAAGCACTCACTTCACTATCTTGTTGCTGTTTTAATTGAAGCAATTGGCCCCTATCGTTCATAGCCGCTGCCAAAGTAGCTCGTCTTCTCGGACATTGGACCTGGTTTAACCACTCTGGTTGGTTGAGTGGTTTGACGTCCTCAGCAGCGGCAAGTGGTGCTTGCAGTGATGTGGATGGATTGGTCTTCGGCTCTTCATACATTTTTTTGGTGTATTTTCTTGAATCGGTGGGGGGCGGCCATTTTTTTTTTGCAGCTTTTTCCTGCCAAATTGAAACACCGGCGATGCTGGTCTGACAAAGTCGCCACCACCACCTGAAAATGACCCTGCAAGAAGAAGAAGACGAAGAAGCAGCACTATTCCTTTTAACCACTTCGGTTTCAGTACCAAGTGGGGCCGTTAATATTTTTCGTAAAATTTTTTTAGCTGGCCGCACAACTACATCGCTTAACACACGAATATTTTTTTCTTTTTCTTCTTCTTCTTTTTTGTCATTCCCATTATTTATGGGAAATGCACACAAAAGTTGGTCCATCGCCATTGACACCTCCTGGCTTGCCGTCGGCCCATTAACAACTTCCGACATCGGAAGATTCATTTGTAACATCTCCTCCTCTAAGTGTTCTTGGGTAGAATCCCCAAGTCCCAACAAAGATAAAATGTCTTCTTGACTCATCGTAAAATAATTAAAACTTTTTTAAAATTAACACGCACACAAACTGGCTACAATAATGTAACGCGAATAAGGTTTGGGTTAAACTGATTTCTGTTCCGTAACCAACCCATCTTTGTACTAAAACTCGAGGCCACACCTCATTGTTCGAGTGGTGGTGGTAATGACTTTCAATGCCCTTTCCTTTGTTCAAGGGTGGTGACTTTCGATGCACCTGCCAAGGATAAATTCCTTTCTAACTTCGAGAATGTCGATGTATTGATTGTGGGTGGTATGCCCTTTCCTTTGTTAGAGGGTTGTGACTTTTGATGCACCTGCCGAGGTTAAGTTCCTTTTAACTTCGAGAATGTCGGATCCTTTTCTATCTGACTTCGGTTTATGATTAGGGTAATAAAACCCTCTTTTATTTACGTGCTCACAAACACTTAAACAATGACAAAAATATTTGAAAAACAGTTAGTGTAAACTTAGAGCCTTACAAATATAATAAAAAAATTAAATATTGCAGTAAATAAATAAATAAATAAATAAATAAATAAATAAATAAATAAATAATAAATAAATAAATAAATAAATAAATTAATTTAATTAAATAAATACATAAATAAATACAACTAAATAAATGTGATTTTCCAGTGTAAGTTTATTGCTCTTATTACTGCTGTTGTGTTAAAAACGTTTCAAACACCCCCAATAAAGCTTGTAATTTTGCTCGTCCGTAAGAAACGATTCTAGCACAACTTCTAGATTGTTGATATTTTCGTTGGGATCAGTTTGGTAAAATTGTAGGTCTATATGACCCCATGGTAGAGTTTTTGTAGATGCTGGAATTACATAACGCTTATCATCTTTATCGCTTAAAGCTACCTTATTTATCAGTTTTGTATAAACATCATGTAATTCACTGCGAAAGGTTTTCATCTTTCGAAAAATTAAACCACCGTGTTCAACGATGTTTTTGTAATCTTCCATGTGAAGTTCCTTTTCGATTACTGACTTTTTAATACCTTTAGCTTTTTTAGCTCATTATTTAAAGACTTAACGTAATAAGCCTTGGCCCCGGTGCCATAAAAACCAATAATCGGATCCCCCGGAAATTCGTCTTTCATCTTACCAGGCACAGATACACTTTTAATTATATTAAATGGGTTTTGTTCTTGGTAATTTGAAGTGTCAAATTTATCAGGGTTTTCTGAAATTACGCGATAAAAATCATCGGTGAACACTTTTAAAATGAGTGAATCCGTGTCAGTGTACAGCAAAGATGCATTATCACCAAATTTTTGCTTTATAAAATTATAAAAAAAGTCATACATGACTGTTTTCGAAATGTCAAGTATGGAAAACCCAATGTATATTGGTTTATTATATAAAATTTTAACTTTGGACATATGTATGGCGACAAAGTCTTCGGTAAAAATGGAACAAGTATTAAAGTTGGGTCGAGCAATTAACGCTCTTGCTCCAGGTTTACCGACGGAATTGTCCCAGTTCGTAATTAATCGGATATCTTTGCGATTTTCCACATTTTCCATTGTTTTACCGAAAACAGCATTTATAAACAATTTAAATAAATCCCTACCAAACTTTGTCGTTGCCGAATTTCGTAAAACTGTATTAAAGTCGACGTATGTCTTTAACCATTTTGATTGTCGAAAAGTTAATATTCTATGTGTCCTCATTACCATTAGCCCATTGTTGATGGCTTGCTTTAAAGTTCTATAGTGGACAATATACCGTTTTTATCATTTAAGTTAGGAATTAATTTTTTGCATTTGCTTTTTTCTATTGGTGGGATGATGTTTTCCACTAAAAATGGTAGATCTGAATGTGTATCATGCAGTTCTTCTGGATAATGCACATCCACTTCTAAAACATACCCCTGTGGACTATCATCGTCAACGGCCATAATATTTAAATTTAAAATTTCATAATCGGATAGCCATCTAAAACCAGCAAATGGTAATGATTGGGACATACTATGACCATAAAGATTGGTTGCATCTAAATACATAATAAATGATTGTGGTTCCGCGGGATTGTAGTTTGGTAAATATTTATTATTAGCAATATGCTTCCTTTCCGTACACTGACTTATACCTCCGCGAATACCTTTTTGAAAAAAATGAAGCATGTCAATATCTGTTAAAAGTTCTAACTCTACCTGGGTCATACGAAGCATGCAATCGAATGATAAACTTGGAAGGCTAAAATATTGTGCGGCATCTAGTTTATACACCTTTAAACAGGTATCGCGAAATTGCTCGAAAATATCACATAACAACAAAACATCCGATTTTAAGTACAAATCCGAGTAATCCCCCAAATTTTTACACTGAAACAATTGCCATACTCTTTTCGCTCGTTCATAGCATTCATCACTTATGCCTTGGTTTAAATTGTCAAAAAACTGATCTTTCGTTGGAAGATTTGGGTAATTCATTTTTTCCATGGAGTCAATGAAACTATAGGGGAAAACACCTTTTTGACGCATTAGTTCAAACTGTTCATCATTTGTGAAAAAATTGTGTGTTTCCCTAAACTCATGATTGTTTAAACCTTTACCCAAATTTTCCAACGACGACGACAAGAATTTGAAACTGTCCAGGAACCTAAGTTTTAAATATTTCTTTTTTATTGAGCCCGTTTTACTTTCTACATAATCATGCATATAAATACTTTTCGTAAATGACACATACTTTTCCTTACTTTGAGCTATAACTTCAATTTTATCCCCATGATTACATAATTCTTTAATAAACATATGGCAATCGTAGCCGCTTAAATTATGGAATATAATGGGAACAAAACTGGGTAATTTATAATTTAAATTACAAATGGAGTGTGCGGCCCCAGGTCGTTTTTTACCAGTTATATGACAATGATCTTTCACTTTTACATCCGAAGCCAAAAATGGTTTTTCACAAATGCTACATACTGTTGCATTTTTAAAATCATTTTTTCCTCATCTGTTAAAGGAATCATTGGCACAATGTCTCTTAAATGAGTGTTATACAAATGCCTCAGATCTATTTCGAGGCGATCAACAAACACTTTAGCCGCATCATTACCCCGATATAGCTCAAACTTTGAAAGAGAATCGTCAAAAGAACATTTTATAAAATAGGCAAAAGAATATGGCTCATGTTTACAACTATTAATAGTGAAAGAATTTTGGGGATTTGGTTGTGGTTGTGCTATGGGTTTTAAAATCGATTCAAAATCGGCATAAACCACAAACGGAACTCGCATTTGTTTTTCAATATTTTCAAATTTTAAAACATTTTCCGGTACGCCCTTTCCAAATTTATCAATTTTTGTTTCGTTTGATGGAGTCATAGTAAAAACATGATTGCAATCGTTCCGTTGGTGAAATTGTAAATCGGAACTTGTAAAAAAATAAATCAAACAACCGTCACAAAAATATTTTTTTTTTGAACAGTTGGATATTTGTGATGAGACCAAACGAGACAAATCTTTTATCCAACAATAATGATTTGTTGAACAGATTCTGTTACAGACGTGGTCACGGTCGCCCTTAACATCACAATCCCTTGAAATTAACAGTAAATTTACATGCTTTTGAAGTTTTGTTTTAGCATACCTTAATGGACCAACAACCTCATACGTTAAGGTATTGTTTTCAAACTTTGACTCCAAACCATATACATTTACTGAAATATTATTTAACTCCTCAAACTTTGTTATATCCCGTAATTTTACTGGAAAATCCATACCTGTTAAATTTAGCACAGTTGAGTAATGTGGGTATGAAGTAATTTCTGAGGCTGCAATCTCAACAGGGTGTAAAGCTGATGTTATCGCCCAAGCGAAGCAACACTCGTCCCGATTGTAGACATTGATTACAGCCCGTTTAGATTCTATAAATTTGGGCAGCTTAATGTAGGATGATGCGGACATTGGCGAAAATATTATTACTATAAATATGATGATATATATATAATATATATATATATATATATATATATATATATATATAATATATATATATATATATATATATATATATATATATATATATATATATATATATATATATATATATATATATATATATATATATATATATATATATTTTTTTTTTTCAAAATAATCAAAATAAATAAATTAAAAATAATAAATAAATTTGTTTTGTTACATACCTGAATCTCTTTCCTGAAATTCTGTCGATTGAGTTTTCATGACCTCGACAAAAGAGCGGTAGACTTCATCAAGGTCACTTGCCACTGTCACCACCTCGTTACGCGTATTAAATGATTTATCATCATATACATCCTGTGTTGCTAGATAGTAACGTGCCACAACAACCATATTTATTTTAACGGAATGATGCATATGTAATGCATCATTAATGACACCCAATGCCCGCTCCTGTATTGAGTTAAAAAATGATGCGTAGTCGAGATGTTCACCATCGCTACATATATGGTAGGTTGCAATACGATTTTTAAATGCACATTGTACCAGTTGCACACCCTGGGATACGGGTAAACGAGATCGACTACGATGTTCTAGAGTTCTTTGATGAGCCATCATCTGATTTTGTGGCACCGTCACATTACACAAATCACAGGACAACATACGCGGTGGTGATCCGGATAATCTACACCTTTTACTTGGTCCAGCCATATTGGCATCATCGTAAAAACGATATGGGCAAGACTCACTTCTATGCCGTCGAAAATTAGAAGAATGTTTGAATGTTTTGTTACACAGTAAACAAACGTATTGTGACATTTTTGTTTATAAAAAACTACAACAAATTAAACTAGCGCAGACAGATGTGTTGTTGACTATGTGAACTAACTAATGTCACTAAGCAAAATGCCTGCTTTTATTACAAACCATACAACCCCCACCATCAATAGTCAAGGTCAAGGTTGACCAATGTCAAAGTCACCGTCAAGGTCAAGGGGCGGGGCTTGGGAAAGGAGTGGGGGGTGCATGGGAAGGAGTGGGGGATGCATTCTGTAGCAAAATGCCTGCTTTTATTACAAACCATACAACCCCACCATCAATAGTCAAGGTCAAGGTCGACCAAGGTCAAAGTCACCGCCAAGGTCAAGGGGCGGGGCTTGGGAAAGGAGTGGGGGGGTGCATGGGAAGGAGTGGGGGGATGCATTCTGTATATTTGCTCTCTACTAAGGAATCCAGGAATATATGGTAAAAATAGATTTGTAATAGGTTTATTTTAATTTCGTCTTAAATTTGGTTGTTCAAATTTTAGAAACATTTGATTATAAAATCAAAAGGATAATTATTTTGAACTAAAATGTCTTTTAAAAATTCTTTTTCATTTTCTTTGTTTTGATAAGAACAAATTATTTTAATTCTATCAAAAAGACTTTTTACAACTCCTTTTTTTACCATTATTGGGTAATTAGAGTTAAAATTTAAGTATCTATTTGTATGTGTAGGTTTTCTGTAAATTTTGGTTTCGAAATTAATTACATCTTTTTTTATTAGAATATCAAGAAAAGGAAGTTGTGAGTTATGTTTTTTTTTTCTAAAGTGAAATGAATAGTGGGTTCTTGTGTATTAATGTGTGTTTAAAAATTATTTAGACAATTTTCGTCATGTTGATAAATAGAAAAAAATGTCATCTATATATCTCCACCAGGTACCCAGTAAAGGTTTATAATGATGATTTTGAACAAAATTGTATTCAAAATTTTTCATAAAAATATTACTTAATAATGGTGATAAATAAAAAACAACATATTTCCTTTTACAAACAAACTTCTGGCATGGTCATGGGTTCACCTTTATCACCATTATTAAGTAATATTTTTATGGAAAATTTTGAATCCAATTTTGTTCAAAATCATCAATATAAACCTTTAGTTTGGTGGAGATATATAGATGACATTTTTTCTATTTATCAACATGTCAAAAATTGTCCAAATGAATTTTTAACACACATTAATACACAAGAACCCACTAGTCATTTCAATTTAAAAAAAGAACAAAACTTACAACTTTCTTTTCTTGATATTCTAATAAAAAAAGATGTAAATAATTTCGAAAACAAAATTTACAGAAAACCTACACATACAAACAGATACTTAAATTTTAACTGTAATCACCCAATATGGTAAAAAAAAGGAGTTGTAAAAAGTCTTTCTGATAGAAATAAAATAATTTGTTCTGATCAAAACAAGGAAAATGAAAAAGAATTTTTAAAAGACATTTTAGTTCAAAATAATTATCCTCTTGATTTTATAAACAAATGCTTTCTAAAATTTGAAGAACCAAATTTAAGACCAAATTAAAATAGACCTATTACAAATCTATTTTTACCATATATTCCTGGCTGATAAAATAAAATTCAACGAATAGGTAATAAATTTAATATTCGCGCTATCTTTAAAACACAAAACATCATTAGATCCCAAGTAACAAAAACAAAACCATTAAATATAAACAAAAACACAAAAAAATGTAATTTATAAGATTCCTTGTGAATGTAATAAATTTTATTTAGGTGAAACTTCCAGACCAACAGCCAAATGCATAAAAGAACATCTAATATATATTAGAAACACAGAATTCCACAAATCAAAAATCTGTCAACGCGCATTTGATAATAACCACATAATAAACTGGAATGCTTCTAGCATTTTAGCAAAGGAAACTTGTTCAAAAAAACGTAAAATAAAGGAAAGTGCAATTATTTTATTAAATAAAGACAGATGTGTAGCATCAATATCTGTTAATTTAAATAATACATGGTTAGTTATGCTTGATGCTGAAGTAAATTCAGGTAAACTTAAAATCAATTAACACACCATACCACCCACCTTTCTGGTCCTTTTAAATACTATACATACACCAGTCCAATAACCTAGTGTCACTTATGACAAAACGTCATTTAAAAGCTAAGCAGCTATCAAAATTTCCTAAGTTTTTAAACCAAAAAATTCTTAAAATTTAGTTTAATTTTTTTAGTTTCTGTCTTGACAACGGTGGCCGACTTGCCACCGAAACATAGACTAATATTTGTAATTGTTTGGGTTTTTTGGGGGGTTTTCTTCATTTTTGTTGCAGGCGATCTGCAAGTTCATAGGGGTCAATAGGGTTGGACAGGGTCAGCCCGTATACCCTGGGACCCGGACCAAGAGTGTCCCATTTTCCAAAAAGTAGAAAGGCGAGTAACCCAAATAAAACAAACTGATATTATCTAGAGTGTTTTCTAATTGTACGTCAATAATTAGGGAGGCAATTTTTGGGTTCATTTAAAAAAAAAAAACTTCATATGAACGTATGTCCTAAACGTCTTAACTTTTGAGATACAGGGTGGTAAAATTTTTATAAATAAATCATTTATTATTAATATCTGTAATATTACTTTAGATATTTTAATGAAATTTAGCATACATGTTCTAAGCATCAAGAAGCATTTTTTACTGTATTACATTTTTTTTATTTGCCAAAATAGGCAGGTTAAATTTTTACGAACGCCACTGGTGGAAATAAAAAAATGTGGTTCACTAAAAAAATACTTCCTGATACATAGTACATTTATGTCAAATTTCATTAAAATATCTAAAGTGGTATAACAAATAACAATAATAAATTATTTATTTTTAAAAATGTAACCACCCTGTATCCCAAAAGTTAAGACGTTTAGGACATACCTTCATATAAAGTTTTCTTCTTAAAATAAACCCAAAAATTGCCTCCCTAAATATTGGCGTACAATTAGAAAACACCCTGTATAATAAAAAAAACCAACCATGATATTTAATTTCTCGTTAACAGTTAATTTTATCGATGTCAAACATTAATACCTTTTTTTAGTTTAATGTTAAAGCTACCCAAAAATAATATTGTTAAGCCTTTATCAAACAGGGTGTTAAAAAATTGCTATTATTGTTCATGAGCTAGTCCGTCCCTGGCAAACTAAATAACCAAATATTATTTAATAAGTTCATTTTAAAAAGACTTATCTAGTAACCATCATATAAATAAATATTAAATTACGCCTAGTATCTTAAAATTAAATTATATTTTAAAATTATATAGTTATTACTAGTATAAGGGGGTCGGATCTTTTAGATATTTCATTCATTTTGCCCAGTTTCTTTATAGTCCAGTAACTGAAGACCTAATAGTACCCAAAGCTGTAAATAAATCTGTACAGTATTCATTTGTGGCGCAATTTTTAGGTCTTCGCGGATGCTTTCGAGCGAGAAAAAGTTTATCACGATTCCGACGTGGGAACCCGCTGAAAATGCCCCCCCAGTCCCAAAAATGAGTTTCCCGCGAATATCTGCGAAAATATGCGAATTAGAGAATTTTTGTTAAAACAAAAAATTAAGATCACCTCAAAATCTACAATAATTGGTATTTACTATTTTTTTTGCAACACCAATATTTTTCGCAAAAACGGCCGTCGAAAAATCCATAACATAAAGATTTTCTAGAGCTTCGGAAACGGCTAAAAAATGCAGGTGGGCAAAATTTTTTTTTATCAAAACAGCACTTTCCCACCTGTTAATGTGAAAACTTTTTTTCGCTCGAAAGCATCTTCGAAGACTTAAGAATTGCGCCACAAACTGTACAAATTTATTTACAGCTTTGTCCCTTCATTTACTGGACTATTAATGTTTTCCAAGTTCCGAAACATGCAGTTATTGCATATCATGTCCCCATTTAGATAGCGCAGTAGTGCCATCATGAACGTTATACAAATCACTACCACTGGCTATTAATTGACTGTGTTAAAAAAAGAGGAGTAAAACTAACTACACATTACAAACTACTGTTTTATTGTTTTATTGGTTTAATTGATAATTAAATGTGGAAAACCGTGTTGTGCTACTATTTTAGGCTATGCGTTTAAAAGATAGCGGTGAATTTGTCTATTGACTATTAACTATAGAAAGATACTACAACGGTAAAGAAGTTTTAGTGTTTTAACTGACCCTACAATGTGAAAAAACCGCGAAGGGCTATCACTTAAAGGGGTGCATTTCTAAAATAGGTTCAGTTTTTTAATTGTAAGTAAAAAGTCGCCCTGATCGACCCCAGTGGCGTGAAGTGTGTGTCCCTGTTATATATGTGATAGGTTTAGCTTTTATTCACCATCTAAGTATAATAATAAGTATGATAAGTAATTGAAAAAAAAATACAGGATTTTTTTTTAATAATCAAAAGAATTATATTAATAATTTAAATAAATAAAATACAAGGCTTCTTTTTTTTTATAAAAGTAACACTTTGTGACTGGCTGAATGGCTGATCAGTATAGTGCCAAAAAAAAATAAAATCTTTTACAACCGCTTTAAAGAACATGATACAAGCTTCTCTTTCTACAAAGCAATGCCTTTGCATAAATTTACGTGAAAAAAAAGTTATGGATCAAAATTAGAAAAATAAAATAACAGTTTTGTGATTTTGGCTTGGTTTTATGTTTGTCTACAAAAAAAATGCCTTAAATAGGTAACATTTCGAAAATTTAATTTTAAACATTTTTTCTGGTAACTTATCAGTACAAAAGAGTATATAATTAAAGTTACAATTAAATAACCAAAAATTAGACAAATTCAACCCTGTCTCAAAAATGCACCGCTTTAAATAATAACACTTCAATTTTTTTGCATATTTTGGGATCAGTTAAACAAATTAAACAATAAAACTTGTTTAACGTTGTTGTTCCTTTTTGTAGTAAATAGCCAGTACCCTATACCTATAACATCTGGGTAATGCATGTCATCTAGATGCGACCTATAATTTAATGAATTCTTAACCACACTTATAAACAATGTTTAACGTTTGCAATGCTCAGCATTGCTTAACTTCGCTGATGTTTACGGGAAACGCTGTTTAACGCGCGGCAAAGATTGTTACTGTTTTTTTTAATGTAATCATAGAAAAGAATGCCAAAAATAGGTAATGTAAGTTCTAAGGATAGGTATTAACACAAACATCATCATTTTCCAAGCACGCTATAAATGAATAAATTTCCAATACTTTTGAGTTGCGGGAGTTAACATATTTTTTAACTGGTATTTCACTTGTGCCAGCTGTTATAATTTTGTAGTAGCAAAACGTAAACTTTAGTTTATTTCGTTTCCTCGCTGCGTTTGCTCGATTAAAGCTGTTGCGTTGCGGTCTAAAAATAAAAATGGTCCATAAAATATTTTCTTCAGAATTTTACTTTTAATATACTTTGTGACAAATATGGGTTCTGAACTTATATCAAACACGGGTATAAAATTTAGTGATAAAAATAACAGAGTAGTTTTTTCAAATGATAAGTTACATTGCAGTGATAATCTTGCAGATACTCCTGACAATAAATTAAATTCAGAAAAGTATAAACGAAAAGCCTCTGTGTTTATTTTGGAACAGCTTAGTGATATTAAACATACCGGATTAGGTATTGGCGAAAGATGTTCGTATTGGCTTTATAACAAAGTTAAATTTCTTAGAAGAAAGTGGTTTACACATTGCTTTTTAATTATAGTAATGTTTTTTTATACCGTTGGTGGAGCACTAATATTTTTAACAGTTGAAGGTAAACATATTTTTTAAAATTTTAAATCTAACGCTTTGTTAAATACTACTTTCATAATTTTAAGATTTGTAGGTCAATAAATATTTGGCATCTTATTAATATATCGTAACTAGTAGGATCTATATATTATCTTTGGTAACAAATAAAAATTAAACATTTTATATTTGTAGGTCAATACATATTTAGCATCTTATTAATTTAAGGTAACTTAGTCGTATCTATATATCTTTGGTAAGAAACTGAAATTAAACAATTATTATTAAAATTTAAGATCATTTCCCATTCCCATTTCACCAGCATACACCTTAACGTTAAGTGCACACTTTGTTAGCATTTTTCCTACTGACATTAATGGTAATACATTGTCAAGTCTACGACTCATTAAACTTTCAAAAACATGAAAAAAAGTTTATATATTTATGTCTCGAAAAATGCACCTTAAGATGGCAAGAGGCCCCCGAAGAATGTGCACCGAAGTCACGTTTTGTGTCTCTCTGGAACCGCTAAAGGAAGGCCAGCTAAATTTGGAGAATTTGTTTATTTTGTAACTATATATGTGGCAGACTTCTCAAGTTATGTAATTTTTTTAGGGCCGTTACATACACACTCTGTATGTAGGGTATATGCTTGGTAAATTATGCTCCAATTTTTTTCTTTGTAGAATTTTAGTACTTTAGGCACGAAGTAATAAAACTCTTATCATTTCTAAGTAAAAAAGGTATTCTGCGGGTACCACTAAATGAAGTCGATTTTTTGTTATGGATCAGATTCGAAAAAAAAATATTTTAAAAATTATCATATTATCCATTAAAAATAAATTAACGGAAATACTAATTGAAAATTATCAGTATTTGGCTCTGAATTGACTTGTATCTGTTTTTGACATTTTTGCATTAATTCTTGCGTGAGTTTTCCAAATTATAATTTTTTTATGAGATGTGGTTAGCTGTGGTTAGTTTTTTTTGTTCCCTGTCGTATAGTAGATAATACGGCTTTTTGCACAAAAACGGATTGTTAGTCGATGTTTGTATTTATATTGTTTTTAAAGAAAATCACTTTGAAAATATAGTGCTTATTCAATGTTAAAAATAATAAGAAAAGGATAATTTAATTATTAATAAGATATTTATTATATTTATTAGATTTACAATGTTTTTTTTTATATTTAACATTAAAATACATGATTCCAAACATTTCTGCCACGCTTTATTTACTATAAAAATACTATATATTATTGTTTATTTTAAAACCTATTAAAATTTAGTTACTGTTTTAAAATGTTTTTAAATGAACTTGAGTTATTTTTTATACACATTCTAGCACTACGTTTTACACTTTGCGATGCCCAAGGGATTTTAAAATGTTTTCGTCTGATTTTATTTTCTGCTAGTGTGATTTTCTAGGGCAAATCTTTACGGGTATTTATCTCAGTTGCATAAACCATATTGTACATATTGCATAAAAAATAAAAATTGAATCCAACTAAACAAATCTTCTGGTTTTAAAAAAATTGCGTTATGTAATTCTTTAATTTTGTTTGCAGCACCCAGCAGCAATAAACAAAACGTTTAACGGCGCATTGTGTTAAAACAAATACCAGGTAAATCATTACTGATAATTTTCAATAAGGATTTTCGTTAATTTATTTTTGATGCATAATATAGGTAATTATTATTTAAAGGACATCTTTTGGGCGTAAAAATAACTCAGATTTTAGTATTTGGTGCTAAAAGAACCAAGATTTCTTAAAAAAATATTGTAATTTGTCAAAAAAATTTATTTCTTATAAAATTTGATGCATGATCCGAAATAATATTAGTAGTAGTTAGCTTTATTAAAAAGCAAAGAATTACCAAGGTAAGTCAAAAATATTAAAAACTGTTTAAGAGTAAAGTACTCTTATTTTAAAAGAATATTACAAAATTTTAATTAGCAAAGTTATTTAGAACCAAAGGCTTAAATACCAAGTCATGGCCTTCCATTCGTATTTTTATTATTTTTGTTTATTTTATTTATATAATTATTTTATTTTTAATTTTAAAATTTGCCCTTTATGATTGATATTGTTATTATTCTGATATAATAGTTTTTAAGGAAGTTACAACCAAATTAAATTTAAATAACTCTTTTTGAATTAACGCGAGTTAAATGAGGAGTTCGACGAAGTATGTTTTAAAAAAACTTTTATTTCCTAAAAAGGCCTAAACTTTTTTTTCTCCAAAAATTGATTTAAATTGTTTATTTGTAGGTATTGGTCTTGTAATGATAAGATTAAATTAATTTCATTATTTAATTTTGAAAGTTCAGCTCTAACATCTTTGAGTTTTCATTTATAATGTTTATGGTTTCTTCGAATTTAGTCATGATATTACCTGCGAAAGAACTAAGGTCATTAATCTTATGCATCGAATTTAGTTGATTATGCTTTAAAATTTCCAAGTTTTGTGTAATCATTTCTAAGTCATTAGCGTCTAGGTTACCAGTAATGAATTTGACACCACTACCGAGAAGGTTTATTAACCCTCGTTTCTTACGATTATTTAATTCATAAACATTCAACTTTGCGTATGTGTCGTAAGTGTTATTTAATGCTTTAAATACATGGAAAAATTGATTTTTTGCGAAATTGATGTTTTGCTTGTTCACCATAGATTCTAAAATTAAAATGTTACTTAATAATTGAGACAACGTAAATTTTACATGAAAAATATTAAATGGAATATATGTGCTATGAAAATGATCTATAACTAATGAGGGTGATATTTCTTCTACATAAAAACCATTATTAGGGAGCTTGTACACTTGAAGTGATTAGGTCTCCAGTGTCAGGGTCAGGATCGGGAGGCTGAAAAGGAATAGGATTTTTTCTAAGTCACTTGATCTTTCGAATATGTGTAGTCATAGGTTTTTCTTAGAAATACCTAGTGCTTATTTTTATTAACAGACGTGACTTTTGTCGGGATGTACTGTGGATTCATTTTATTTCTAAGCGTATTTTTCTTATATATTGTTTGACCGTTGTCTATATTGGGAGCTTCTTCAGGATTTTTGTTTTGTTTTTGGGTATTTTCGGATTGTTTACGATAGGCTGTCTTATAGATATATATTTATAAAAGGGCAAAAAATCCTTTTTTCGCTTTCATTGTTCGAAAAGTATCAAGTCGTTGTTTATATTAGGTTGGTTAAGATATGGTCCATATAGAATAGAAAAAGGGGTATGTCCAGTAGTCGAGTGAATACTATGATTATAGATAAGGACGGCGGATATCATGAGATTTTGGGGAGTTTCTTCTGGGTTTTGCATTTTTAGGATTCTTAATTTTCCGAGAATTGTAGAGTGGAGTCTTTCCACAGGGCTGTTTGAAGAGGAGTTTCCTGGGGTAGTATAATGTACTTCAATGCCAAAGAGTTGACAAAATTTCATTAGATTATTTTTAAATTCTTTGGCTTGGTCAAATACTAATTTTTGGGGTGTATTGTGATGGGAAAAGAAGTGCCTTAGTTTGCTTAAAATGGAGACAGCATTTTTATCGGGGATAAAATAAGCCTGGGCATATTTGGAGAAGGAATCTTTTATGGTAAGGAACTGGCAATTTGATAATTGAAATATGTCTAGGTGTATAGTTTTAAAAGGTTTTTCGGCTAGTTAGGGGCCTTCGTATGCCATATTATAAGGGTCTTTCGTATTTATTTTGTAGGCATATTTCGCATTTATTTATGAAACTTGTAATAGAATCTCTTAATTTGGGCCAATAGTACTTTTGTTTTATATGGTTATATGATTCTGTAATGCCATTATGTGTATTTTGGTGGTAATTTGAGATTATTTCTTTTTGTTGTTCGGGGTTGGGTATGTCCATTAAATAAGTGTTTGAAAATTTTAACTTTGCGTTTGTATTTAAGTTTGCCGAGATTAATCGTTCAAATTCGATCTTTAGTTTCGAATTTGGGATAAAGATAGTAAAAGTAAGATCAGGTCTTATAATTTCTTTTAATATTTTTAGGAGGTGTTCTTGTCTATCCTCTTTTACAATACGTACAAAGTGGTGGTTTTTATGAAGAGGTTTTGTATAGAAATGTTTATATTCTTTGTGGCATAGTTAAGGGGTAGTTCTGAGATGGATAGTCGTTTGCCTTGAGTGTCATTGTTAGAATGAACAGTGACGTCAGAGGTGTTGTCTATTTCATTATGTCTAGTTTCTTGAGGTGGTGTAGAAGATACTACGTCAGTTATTACCTCATTCTATTTTTTGTTTAGCAAGAAGTCCGCAAGGTCAAAGTCACTAAGATTGGCAACAGTATTGTCGGCGTTAGGGACGTTGGGCTGTGCGTCTGTTACGTCAACTAGGTCAGTGGTTTCGTTAGTATTAAGTTGTATACGGGACAGAGCGTCTGCTACAACATTATCTTTGCCTTTTTTGTATTTTATCTCAAAGTTAAATTCCTCTAATTTAAGTCTTCATCGGATTAGGCGGGAATTGGGTTCTTTAATTTTGGAAAGCCATGCTAGGGGATTATGGTCACATTCTATTAGGAATTTTTGACCCCAAAGGTAGCAGCGAAAATGTTTTGTAGAATCGACAATTGAAAGCAGCTCGTTCTTGATAGTCGAAAAATTTTTCTTTGCAGAATTAATGGTGCAAGAATAAAAGGCAATTGGGTGGTCATTTTGGGATAAAACACTGCCTATACTTATATTGCTGGCATCTGTTGTCAGTTTGAATGGTTTGGTGAAATCGGGGTATTGTAAAACAGAGAAGTTGGTAATAAGTTCTTTGCATTTTAAAAAGTCTTCTCGGAATTCTTGATTACCAATATTATTTTCACTGTTTTTTTAAAGATATTTTGTTATAGGAAAGGTTATTTTTGAGAAGTTTATAATGAATCGGCGGTAGTAGCCTACTAAGCCTAAAAAACTTTTATTTCCTTTTGTGTTTTGGGCATAGGGTATCTTTGGATGGCTTCAATTTTTGAAGGGTTTGGCTTTATTCCTTCTGGAGTAATGATGTGTCCAACGAATGCAACTTCCTTACACCAAAATTCTGATTTTTCGGGTTGGATTTTAAGATTGACTTTCTTTAATTTATTGAAGATTATTCGAATATGGCCTATGTGTTCTGACAAGGATTTTGAGAAAATGACTACGTCATCCATATAGACGAAACGGAATTTATAGAGATTATCACGCAAAACTTCATCCATCATTCTTTGGAATGTCGCGAGACCGTTACGGAGACCAAAAGGCATGCACAAATATTTGTAATGGCCGCTGTTGACTGTGAAAGCTGTCTTTTCAATGGAACCCTCGTCCATCTCGATTTGATGAAAGCCTTGGGCTAGATCAAGAGTGGTGAAGTAAGTACACTTTCCGAGGTTATCTAGGATCTCTTCTATTCGGGGCAAAGGCCATTTTTCTTCCAAGGTCACGCTATTTAAACTGCGGTAATCAATCACCAATCTAAATTTCCGGTTTCCAGAAGCGTCAGGCTTCTTTGGAACTATCCAGATGGGTGCAGAATAGGGAGAGATAGAAGGGCGAATTATTTTGTTGTCCAATAATTTTTGAATTTGGGATTTAATTTCTCGGTTCATGGCCGGAGGATGCCTAAAAGACTTAACATATACTGGGCGATCATCTTTTGTTCGAATATCTTGTTTAGTTTGACTAGTAAAGGAAAGGTCACAATTTTCATGGTACATAATGCTCTTGAACTCATGACAAGGGGGTAAAATTTTTGATTTTTCTAGTTGAGTAAGGTAGTCGAGTCTTAGAAGTTTTTCGGGGTTGAATTTTTCTAGCATGTTAGAAGAAGGGTCGAGCAATTCGAATTGATCCTGAGGGATAACCTTTACTCTTTGGTGAAAGTTAATATTGACATTGGGTGCTGGATTGGATATTTTACAGAAGCCGTTTTTTACTTAGATAAGTGAGTCCGGAATTATGTGTTCTGCTACTGAAAATTAGGAAAGAATAGCTCTACCTTTTTCGTAATTAACGGGAATAACAAGGCAATTATTATTAAAATTTTTTAGAGGTTTTGTTAAGGGTTTATTATAAGCAAGGGAAAATGGTATCTTAATATCTTTTAAGGTTAGTGTTTTATTTTCCTAGTTAATTAAAGCATTTAGATTTTTTAAGTCTTTAGTACCTATAAGTGCGTCAAAGTCGTTATGCCAATTTAAAACACGTAGTTTAAAAATTTGGTTAACACCTAATTCTTCTAAGAGGGAAATTTTAAGATTTTTATTTTCCTTATAAGTTTGTTTAAACGCAGTAACTTCGAACGATTCGTAAAATAGATTTTTGGGATATAAGTTGGCTATTTTTGGGGAAATAATTAAGTCAAATGCGCCGGAGTCGATTAGTACTGTAGTTTGTTTTTCCGGAAGGGAAAAATATGGTAAATCAATTTTTTGGGCAATGTTATTTAGGTTAATGCTTGATCGGAGGCTACGTTGGGAAAATTTTCAAAATTTTCTTGGGTATTCTCAGAATTTTGTTCAAGGGTTGGAGTTTGCAATGATTATTTTATTATCTGCCATTGAAGCATAAAGTTGTTCCTCGGGATAACCACAGTATGGATCGTATTCTTGAGAAAATTCTAAGGGTTGGTACGGGTCAAAATTTTGGTTAATTTCTACATTAGACAATTCTTGGAAGACGAAATTTCTGGGTCCTGTGACTTCAAAAAAGTTTGGATAGTTTGTCACAGGTTGTCTCTGCTGTTGTATTCGGGAAGGTCCGGCAGTAGAGGTTGATATGGGAACAGGGGCAATATATTGAGAGGGTTGGTACTGAGCAGGTACAGGTTTTGATTGTTTACCAAAAACCTGGGCATTTGTAGGGTAATGCTTTTGGACTGGTCGGGGTTGAATATTAATTGGCTGACTGGGAAATGGTCTGGAATGATTGGCTTGAGTGGGGAATAGTGCTTGCATAGGGGGTTGGGAATGGAATGGCTTACTAACTCTATTAAAATGATTATTATTATTATTATTTTGCCTATTGCTATTATGTTGCAAAGTTGAATAATTATTAGCAAAATTTACTTGCAATTCTATCATATTGTAATTTACTACACAATTAAAAATTAAAAGCATCGCCAAGCGTTTTTGGATGCTGGATCATTAACAGTTTTTAAATTTTGAGGCGAGTTTGCAGTTAAAATAAGAACGAAAGTATTTTTCTATTTGGCTAATTACAATTTGTGTAGAGTTTTCCTCAATCACTTCGGCTTAGATTTTTGAAATAATTCTTTGAACAAATGTTTTAAGCCTATCAACAAATTCTAAAATATTTTCGTTCGTATTAATTTTTATATATTGCAATTGTTGCATTAAAATTTGACAGGTAATGGGATCGCCAAATTTATTTCTTAAAGCTAATTTAATAGAAGACCAGGTGTCTAAATCTGTTCAAGTAAGTAGAAAATGTCGAGCATTATCAACTAATTTTTACTTTATGACTGCTAAGACCATTCTTTTTTGATCTTCGCCGTTGCCATAGTATAATGGATAAAATTCGTCAATTGATAAAATAAAACTTGCTAAGTGTTCCTGATTACCAGAAAAAGTAGGTAAAAGAGAAGAATGAAATCTTAGGTTTTCCATTTTTATCGTTATCTTAATTTCCTAACAAATTTACTAACTCTTCTTGAGCGCTTGGAGTTAAAGTTGTATCTAAACTATCTGAATTACTGTCAGAATTTTCTGTATCAATATTTGGTAAAATTCTTAAACCTAAAGCGGCCCTATTTTTTAGCAAAATATTTTTTAAACGATCAGACATAAATGGAAATTCAACAATCACTTACAATAGAATCAAGGATGAATCCATAAAGCTTGTATCGCAGAGGTGCACAACCAAAGGACTTCCTATAAAGGCGTGGTTGAATTGGCTGAAGTCTGGGGGTTGATCTTCCTCGGGGGTTTGGAACTGGATCTATGGCGTCGCTCACAACACAGTAGCTGACTTGCGTTTCCAATTTCCAATTTTCTTCCTCGTAATCCTTCAGGAACTCGCTTGGGGTGGCTCGATTTTCACTTGTGCTTCAAGTAATCCCTTGGGAGCCTACGGCACGGGAGCGCAGCACTCACTTTTGCAAGACAAGTCCGAAAGGTCTTTAAGTTCGGATAATGCGCTAAGATTTAAAAATCACTTTCGTACCACGGAACACCGATAAAGGACGAAATCGCACTATCCTTTTCGCAGCGCCAGTTAAATGAGGAGTTCGACGAAGTATGTTTTAAAAAACTTTTATTTACTAAAAAAGTATTTGTAAAATTTAACTGAATTTCTAGCTAACCGCGAAATTTAGATTTGGTGCAAGAATATTTAAAAAAACTAAAGAATTTTACAAATAACCATATTAAAAGGAAAATATTTTATTAAATTTAAAGTACATATTAAAAAGTCTAATTAAACGCAAACGTTAAATTTTGTATGACAATAATCAGTGATTATTGGCCTTGCAGACTCTGTAATTAAACTAATAGACTTAGAATTCAGACAAATATACATAAAAAAGCCAAAACGGTTAAAAAAAACGCTTAACCCGAAAAAATTTAAATTCTATTTTTTAAAGATGTATTAGCCGACACAAGCCAAAAAAAGTGTTTTTCAAGATGCGTGTAAAAATTTCTTGCAATCCTCGACTTACTGTTTTATGGTTAGTTACATATATCATTGTACTTTTTTTTTGCTTTACTTATGTAAGTTTTCTTTTTATTTGTAACCATTGAACCATTAGTATAGTATCACAACTTTAGCAAGAACGAAAACGAAAGGGGAAGAATGAGAAGGAATTTCAAGTCCAAAAGCGGAATTCATAAAAATAAATAATAAATGAAAAATATTAAATATATTTTTTACTAAATATATTTATTTATTTATTTTATATATTTATTTTATTAAACATTGTAGAGGATGTTTAAAATAAATTGCACTATTTCTGTCCTCTTTACTATAAAAGATAAGTTTTAAATTACTTTTCTAGTATGGTGACTATAAGGCTATGAGATATAAATTAAAAACCGCAAATTTTTTAGACCGTGATATTTATCAAAAAAATATAATTAAAAGTTGTAACACTGCTTCGTTTATAAATTATAGATTTTTAAATCCATCGCATCGATTGCAAACAAAATGTAAAGGGTTTATACACAAAAGGGTGCGGGTAGCTGTATCCCGAGAACTATAAGAGTACCTTTTAAAATATAAGTCAGTATTCACCCAAGTTTAGTCTATGTTCACAATATTTTTACCTTGTTTACGAAATTCCGTTTCTTTACTAATGTCTCCTCTGAAGTACACTTGGCTTTTCTAACAACATTTTTTGATGATTCCGACACTTTTTCCAGTAAAATTAATTTTTTAGACGTTTTCGCAATGTTTCGCGCCCAAAGGAAAATTCGGTAACTTTTTTAAATTTTTGTAAAAGTTTTTTAAGTTGGTACCTCATTCCACTCTAAATAAAATCTCTTGACTAATTCTCTTACTATAGACAAATGAAACCCTTCCAGATCTTCAGTCAACCATTTTATATTATGATTTTTGTCTGGCAAAGATAGTCGAGTTGATGGATTGCTTTACATTCTATCGTTGTCCTCTTTCCTAATTCTTCTTGTAGTGATCTCCTCAATACCTGCATACATTGCAGCTCGGCCCGTGTCATTTTTTAATGGCAGTTTAAAACAGTTGTTTCATGCCTTTTTATGGAAAACTCTTATTATATTAGCAATTACCTCTTTAGCCTAACTATAAAGAACTTTTCTTTTTGAAAAACTTATTTAAATTAATCACAAATTACCAGTTATTATTAACCACCAGTTATATAAAAATTAATTACAAATTGCTACTTGCGAGTTAATATGTTTTTTTCTTATTTTTTATGAAACCTTGGCGGATGTAATTTATTTATGTTGCTGAAATGTAGCCTTCATTGTTTTAACTAAAAATTCGCCACTGGTGTTAAAAATCACTATTTTGTTTATATTTTACCATTTCATCCCATCAACTGCCTCGATTTATAGTGATTTTGTAAATCATATATCAAATTCGGTTCAAAATCGACGTTTTATCTAATTGGTTGTCTTTTTATTGATAAAACCTAATAAAGTGGATAAGAAATGTAATTTTCCTAATATACAATAGTACCTAACACATACTCTATTCATGTGATCCGCTTAAACCGAATTAATAAAACTGGTTTATTATAAATCAGTTCAATAAAACTACTTTTAATAAACTAGTTTATAAAGGTTGAAAGAACTAAATAGAAAACGACCTTAAATACCTCTTTAAAATTTAATATAGGAGAGTAAAGTCAGTTCACTTTATCTTTAATTGCTTTTGCTTAGTAAATCGTAAAATGTAAAAAAAAAGATTTTTATTTTCTAACTAAAATAAGTTCTTGTCAAGCTATCTCATTCTCTTAGAAACGAGTGGTATCACTTAGTACCATCAGATAGCTTTTAAAAAATTAAGATAGAAAAGTGAAATCCGTCTTTTCTAATTCAACCATTTTTCTCAGTAAGCAGTCATAGTGACTTAAATGTTGATTTTCAACTGTCATTATCTTGAAAAATGTTAAATATTAATAGCGTATCTTACACAACGATTAGAATTGGCCATATAATTTTAAAATCGAAAAATATATAGGATGCTTCCTTTTAAAAAAATATTTTAAGATCGTAGCGCATTTTTAAGACATCCCATTTATTTAAAACTATTTTTGTAAGATGCATACCATTTACTTGTACAAATTTTGTATAAAACGTTTTTGGCTTAAGTCAAACGCATTCGAGACATCGGGAATTAAGCGGTTTGCAACATTGCCAAATCTAAACAACAGTGGCGGCTCGTGAGTTACAAATATAGAGGTTCTGCACAGCAGCAAACGATTAGTAATATACATTTAACAAACCAGAATTAAAAATAACATAAATATAAACTTACACAGATTTGAGAAGCAAGTGAAAAACAGTTTATACAAGTAAATGTCACAAAGAATGTCTCCGAAGACTAAAGGCTTATTTTTTATAAATTAAGTTGATTCTTCTGTCCTTTTTAGAAGAAAACTTGTCTGTAACCTTCTCATTGATATTTGAAATTTCACGAATCATTTCCTTTCAATTGATAGCATTGATAGAGCCACTAGACGATCCTGAGTCATAGAATTACGTAAAAAATTCTTGATTCGTTTTAAAGTAGAAAATGATCTTTCAGCCTCTGCAGTCGTAATTGGAATTGTTATAAGAATTTCTAATATTCTTTTGGTTTCTTGAAATGCCCCTGATAAGTTATTTTCTATTAAAAAATTTAAAAACGGTACTGCTCCTTTTATAGATCTACAGTCTGCTCTGGAATAAATTACTGATAATTCAGTTTTTAAACGTTCTTTATCTATGTCTGGATAAGCAGAACATGTTAAATTTAAAATTTCCTCGGGAAAATTATCACAAAATTCCCCAAATTTATTAGAATAAAATAAAGAAGCCGCAGATAAATGATTTTTAAATGCAAATCGATCTTTCGCACAGTTCAAAATTACATCGCAGATTTCTATAGCGGCAATACGATGATCCAATTTACTGTCATTTCTACGAATTTTAGATAAGGGCTCGGTGGATAATGAAGAAGCTTGGCTAACGACTTCAGGTACTGAGTTTCTTAGTGACATCACATTCTGCTCAAAAGTCTCAATTTTTTTGTTTATTTCTACAGGGTCTGTTTGTATTTTTTGTAGCTCGTTAAAAAGAACATCTACATGAGGCATGAGACGGTGGAAAAAAGTTAGCCAGAAAATAAAATTTTTATCTAAGAGCATTCTTCTCATAGATGACGCGGCACTACAAAAAGTTTGATTAGTAAAAGAGTCTTCTATGTTCTCCATACATTCTATTAAAGATTCCCTATGTTCAAAAACAGTATTAACAGTGCGGATGTTAAAATTCCACCGAGTTGGCGCACCATGGGGAATTCTTCTTTGAACTAGTTTGGTCAGTACATCTACACGTTGTGGCGAATTTCTAAAAAATGCTGGTATTTCTTGCAAATTACCAAAAAGAAGTCTTACTTGTGAATTTTGTGAAGCAGCTTTGGATATTATTAAATTCAATTGATGCGCATAGCAGTGCACAAAATGGGCATATGGAAATTTCTCGTTAATCCTTGCCTGGACTCCAGTATGCCTTCCACTCATTACGGCTGCGCCATCGTAGCTTTGAGCAATTAGTTTATTGGTTGATTTTGTGTCTGGTAATATTACATTTAAAACTTGTAAAATATCTTGCGTGAGGGACTCTGCATTAACACCAATAGGGTTTAGATAGGTCCAGAAACGTTCTATAGGTTCGTCATTTCGTGAATACCTAAGTATTACTACTAACTGCGTCTTTGCGGACACATCAGTTGTTTCGTCTACAATTATTGCCAGATTTGGAGATTGACGAATTTCTTCCAAAATTCTCTTCTGGCATACTTCTAAAATACAGTCCAAAATGTCATTTTGAATTTCTTTTGAAATCCCTTTAAACACTGTCGACTTTTCTAAATGTTCCTCCAAAGTTTTGTCAAGCTCTGCACTAAAGTTAATAAGGCCACGAAAAATTCCTGGATTTTCTGAGACACTCGTCTCGTCATATCCTCGAAGTGCCAATTCAAATATTCCACAAAATTTAACGCAATCAATAATTTTAGACAAAACATACCGATTTTTTGTCACCTCTTCGTTAAATTTTTGAATATTTACCCAGTAGGCAGAATCTAGTTGTTCCCTTATATTTACGGTGCCTAATAAAGCAAATTCCATTACATTATGTAAATGGTGACGGCACGTTTCATGTTTCTTTATTTTTTGACTCAAATGATTTAAATCTGTCACTCCAATTTGGGTCCACGATTTATCTCCGCCAAAAAGTACACAAGGAAAACAGAAAAGAGCATTTTTTTATTGCATCCACAAATCCAATCGTTTCTTGAGTACACTTCACGATTAAATTGTCTTTTGTACTGTGTACTGTTTACCACGACTTGAGCCTTCTTTTTCGATGGAAATATCTGGTAAAGGACGTCCACCTTGCTTTAATTTAATTTTTTCTTCGTAGGTGTACTTTATAAACCTTTTAACATTTAATAAATTATCGATAATATCCATCTCTAATATGAATATTAATCAAGGAAAAAACAAATATAACGCTTATAACAGTACGCGAAAATTTTAGATTTTTATACAGAAAACGCGGTACCGATAACTGCTCGAACAACTCGTCAAAACCTAATCACTATCCCTCAGCACTGCGTAAAATGCAGAACATATTCCCGTTAAAACAACGGTATTAAAATCAAAGGCGCGGGAGTCGCGACGTCAGAGGCGAGGGCAAATTACGAGCACAGAACCACATTGTGTCGCCCTGCTAAATTTATATGGTGAAGCGCGTGGAGATATGTTGTTGACTACGTCAGGCCAGCAATGTCGCGCAGTTCGTTCACTGTAACTTGTCTCGGGGTTCGTTCGAAGTTACTTGTCGCTTATCTTCCATATCGTGTTCCAATACGTTTAACTTCTTTTTTAATTAAACACAAATAATTTAAACATCAGAAACATTTATTTATTTTAGATTTAAGGCTTATTTTCTATTTTTTTTTGGTGGTTCTGCAGCTCTGCAGCTCTTATGTACCAGCCGCCACTGCTCAACAACATTCCCAATAAACTGAAATAAGTTAAAGAAAAATTAATAAAAGAACAATAAAACATATTAGTTTTATACTTAAGGACATATGAAACACAAAGATTAGACCAATATTTTAAAAATGAAAGCATCAACGTGCTTAAAACTTAAATGATAAATTAAAGGTATGCACAATTTGGCAACAACCTTTTGGTTTTTTTGAAACAAATTTGGCATTCTTTAAATTCCTTTACCCTATCTTCCTATCGTGGTCCAACTATATGTGTGTATTAATTTTTGATGGATGTTATAAAGTATAACCGAAACGTTAACTTTAGGGCTTACAGTACTAATATATCTACATAGTACTGTTAGCAGAAAGGTGACACAAATGAATTAAATATATAGGCTTAAGTTTTCAATTAAACAAATTGTGTGTATGTGCATAAAATAAGTGTAAGTATTATATCTGAAATTTGGTTAGGTCTACTAAATCAAAGTTTTCTAAATTTTACATGATTTTACATATAATTTAAGCACAAAACTACTGGCTACAGTATTCGTACCAAATGGTTAAAAATATAAAATTTAAACTAATTCTTAGCGTAATGAAAATTTTGGAGAAAAGACAATTGACTGAAAAAATTTAAGGAATACCTATTTTCTAAATTTGTTGATTAAAAAAAATATATATTTGGAATAACTGCTGTAAAGCTTAAAACTTTTACTGCCATTATTATAATTATTCCACCCATCCTTTACAAAAGACTGGAAAATTTTTTAAAAAATCAATATGTTCTTTCATTTTCCGAAAACGATTTGCAGCGTACTTCAACATCAATTCAATACTGGTGATGCAGCGCCAATAAGGCAACCACCACGACGACTTCCTTTAGCTAAAAGAGACGAAGTTAATTGGAGACATGCAAAATCAAGGTATTACAGAACCATCCCAGAGTCTATGGTCATCTCTAGTAGTTCTAGTTAAAAAGAAAGATGCTTCTACCAAATTTCGTGTTGACTAAAAAAGACCTAATAATGTTACAAAGAAGGATAGTTTTCCCCTAACATGAATTGACAATACCCTATATGTGCTGCCGAGGTCAAAACGGTTTTCGACTTTAAACTTAAAAAGTCACTATTGGCAAGAAGAACTTTATCCAGAAGATAAAGAAAAGTAAGCTTTCGCTGCCGGAATTGGATTGTGGTAGTTCAATGTTATGCCATATGGTCTATGCAATGCCCCTGCTACTTTTGAATATTTGATGAAGTTAACATTACAAGGATTAACTTGAAAAACATGCTTGGTATACCTAGATAATATTATTCTTGAAAAATCATTTGGTGACCACCTGAAACAGGTCGAAGAGGTTTTTCAGAAGGTAAAATCTGCCCATCTTAGCTTCTGAAAGTAAATCAGCTTAGTAGACAATTGCAAGAGATACACGAAGGGGTTCGTAAATGAAAGTGACCGTATGAAGTCCCGCTATGACTTGAAAACTAAACATTAAAGATGTCTATGGCAATTCTTTCAAAAGGTGCTTTATCTTGTCATAGCTTCGTGTTTTAGATCCCTTGCTGGGAGTGCAATCCTTACAAATTTTGCACCAGTCTTTTACATCGGCCCAACTTTTTAGCCAGTAGAACCTTTTCAAGAGTCTTCATAACATCAAAATGGCCAGCTCCCATACTATTGTGCAAGGCTTGCAATATTTCTGAAATTTTTTTAGATGATTAAAATATTTATAAGTTTTGTCATCAGAACTTTTCCAGACTTTTTTTTAATAGGCCCTCTTTAATAATCAAAAAGCCCCATATGGCCCAGTATCCTTTATCTAGAAAACTTTAAAGCTATTTTTCTCATATGGGCCGTTATTAATTTTGTTTTAAATTTTACAAAATCTGTAACGTTAGAATCTTCTTGTTGTTCCTTTGTCAAGATCTTAGGCTCCTATTCTTGAGAGCACTGGATGTGTGTTCTTTGGCAGTAAAATTTATCAGGTTTTTTGTTCTTTACGTTTACTGCAATGTTAATAGTTTTCCGCACCAGGTGTTCTTGATAGAGCGTCCGCATTTTTAAGGTACCATCCTCTTCAATGCTCAATTTTAAAATGATATTGTTGAATTCACGATTCTTAAACTAAAGCAACCAGTTGAGAAATGCATGATCTGTCCTCAGGTAAAACTACCAAGTCTTTCAAAGAATCGAGTAGTTTACATGAGGAACCTCTACAGGTGTAGCAGAGGTATTCTTTTGTTTTGAGTCAAAGGTTTGCTGGCAGAATTCCTTTAGCTTATAGTGGACTATTTTCAATTCGTTCGCCTAATACGATTTAACCATATTCTGTGCTTGCAACTTCCGAACTGATGCTTAGTTGTTTCGCGGAAGTCCCATTTTAGAATATTTATTATTAGTTCCCAGTATCCCTTGTGGAAAGTCAGGTACAAACTTTGTCCATTGTGTCATTAACAAACACAACATGTATAAAGGAGTTTGTTTCAGGCCTATTCTGGTTTCATGTATGCCTTAAATTAGTAAAAATTCTCAATAAGCAGTTTTAAAATGTACTATTTAATTGATTCACTAATACAATTTCACCATTTTGGGTCTTCAAACTTTCCTTAAACTATTCTTTCCGAGTTTGGCCGTAATATGACATCTTCCGTCAGTATTGTAGCGTACGTATTGTAGCGTACTAGTTTATTTTTCATATTAGTTTTCTCCACCTATTAATTATTTTACAAAATTTAATGTCGTTTCTCTTAAAGTAATTTTATAAGTGTGACAACACTCTCAATCAATACCTGACTTTACCGATTATTTTAATGCGTTTTGGCATTACCATCGCCGCTGTGTTGCCACGTTTTAAATGGAATTTTCCTAGGATTTTTCGTTGCTATGCATGCGCGAGTGTTTCGATATGGTGGTGGTTCGTTTCCTTTCAGCCTACATGGTACCGGAGACAACGGCTCCTCGCTAAGTTGCCTTGGCGGTGATGTCCTTGACAAAAAACCTTAGAACTGGTTCTAATTTTTTTTACCTTATTTCCTCTTTTGGTAGTTATACCGTACCAAAGTGAACGATTGTTGGTTATTATCAATGGTTGAAGTGTGAATTCGACAACCCAGGTATGTTTGATTTCTGTTCCTTTGGATTCCATTTTGTCTCACTTTTCAATCTTTTTTTACCAAGACATCCATAATTTTGGGTTTCTTTAAAGTGTGCCTTTGATTTTCTCAACGCTAACCGATCAATATTCCTGCTTTTAAAGAGCCAGTCTTTAAAACCCCATTTATGGTAAGTTCAATTTTTTTTTTTCTCTATTTTTTTTTTTTGTTAGGCTACGTGAATACCCTAAATACCCAAATAATACCTGTTTTAATATTATTATAAAAGGTTTTATTTTTTTGACTTAGGAAGGTTTCAATCATTTTTAAACAGGGTTTTACAAATGGTTTCGCTATCTGATTTGTCCTCAGGCCTTTCTTTTCCATCTTATTATTCGTTGAACCGTGACCACGTGACATGCCGTCACAGTGCCAACTCGATGTTAGCGATAGAAGACATTCCAGGCAGCCTAACCTGTAGTTAAACGCCGATAAAAAAACAGGTATTTCAATTTTTTTATGAATTTTCTATCGGACTCGACACGTATTTATCTTTTTATATATTAATTTCACTAAATAAAATATATGTAAAAATTTAGTTTATTATTGTTACTTTTCATAGAAATTTTGAGAACCATTCCTGGTTTAGAGTTAATTAATTCTATTTTTTTTTTTGGGTTTAATAGCGCTGTGTATTCTTCTGCTTTACAATGGTAGTAATAGGCTTCCTTTTTACACAATTGCGTTGAGTTTTAAAAAAATCAGAAGGTTCAAGTAATTCATTTTTTTTAGAAAATGTTTTTGAATTACACTTATTTAATGTATATATATATATATATATATATATATATATATATATATATATATATATATATTATATATATATATATTATATAATATATATATATGGTAAAAAACATAATAAATTAAAAAAATGCTAATAAATATATACTATAAATATATATATATATATAATATTATTAATATATATATAATATATATATATATATATATATATATATATATATATTTATATATATATATATATATATATATATTATATATATATATATATATATTTATATATATATATATATATATATATATATATATATATATTATATATATATATATATATATATATATAATATATAAATTCGCTCGTTTTTCCATTTTCACGAACATTAAAGGATTCTGGGAGCTAGAGTCATCTATTATGCACTTTATTTGAATCTCTGTGTGAAACGGTATTTTACGACTAATAAATCTACATATCTGAGGAAAATAAAGCAAGAACTCGTTGAAGGCAGTTTTAAGAAAGATCTTATAAAAGCCTTCGTGGACTGTCCAAACATAAAAAAATGCGTGATTAGGATATGAACCAACCATTAAGAACAGCCACACTTTAGAAAATATTGGAAGCTTTTGCCCACACTTAAGTCCGTGACAAGCTAAGCATTTAGAAGTCAAACAAAACTTAAAAGAATAAACTTTATGTCAGAAACAGACAATCCAACGACGATTTTGCAGAGGTAATAAAGGAGTTGCATAAAATCATTCTTAAAAAACAAACAAAAAGTGACAACAGTTTGACATTCAGAGGACGAAATAGCATCCATTGCTGAAGTGTGGTAAAGAGGAGCATGTGCCAAGAAATTTTACCGATTTAATTTCTCTTCTCAAAATATATATATATATATATATATATATATATATATATATATATATATAATATATATATATATATATATATATATATATATATATATATATATATATATATATATATATATATATATATATATTATATATATATATATATATATATATATATATATTAAGGTGGACGAAAAATGAAAACTCAAATTTCAAAACGCAATACCCGGCAAAATATGCCTTTTAATTTACCTAACTTGGAATAAAATTTCAATTAGATTGAAGGTCATCTTGTGCCCTCTACATTACTATTAATAAAACAAAAATATCATATTTTTCACATTTCTATTGTATATAAAATAATAATAATAATTATTATAAACGTTTTATATAATTATAATAAACCTAATATAGTAATTTATTATATAATCTTAGAAAAGTTACGACATTTTGTCAACGCAACCTAAAAAACTGTCAAATTTATCGCAGAATCAGTTGTTTTAGGCAAGCGAACTTGTCAGGACGGCTCGAACGACGCGACTTAAGATTTTAGTTAAAAATTAATTAAATCTTATAATTATTGTTATTTTTAATCGGCGTTTTGTTAAAAATGAGTGGCAAAGACCATAGTCACTAGAAAAACAATGGAATATCCTATTTTGGGACATCCAAGTGAACTTCTGTAAAGTTTTGCCAACTATTAAAGATGTGTTAAAATATTATTTGTTTGTCAGATATAAACTCAAAGTGAAATATTTAGGAAAATAACAAAGTTTTTCAGATATTTTAAAATGTGTGGTTTTAAAAATCCAGGAAATATGAATACGGCGTCAATTCCAACAGTTTCGTCTGAGCGAATTAGACAGTTACTGCGAAAATTCATACAGAGTATTAACAATTGTTAAGGTTTCCTAAAATCAGACAAAATAAAAATATGAACTAAAAGTATTACATTTTTTGGCCAATGCGAAACTTCACTGTTTGATGTTTCCTCTTTCAAATGCCAACCAATTTCCATTTGTTCTTGTGAAAAATCGCGTAAGGTACCACTAAAATAACAAACCTTTTGAAGGATCAAAGACTATATCGGAAAATGGCCTGTTGATGTGAAGAAAACGGAAATAATTTTAAAATTAAAAAAAAGAAAACAAAAGGAAACATACAAAATTGATAGTTCCAAGTCGCATTGACAAATCATCGATCTTATACCCTAAAGTTAAAAAACAGGATCTAGTTCTAAAGTAGTAGGTATGGAAGATCTCTCAAACGCTATTTCGAGCACTTAATCGACCGCATCACCTATGTTAAGTAGAAATCCATAAACTTCCGACGTTAGCTAGAACTCGGTTTGGAATCTCAGATAGGACTGCAGCAGCGAATGCAACGGCCGTTTTACAAGATGTTGGGATGGTGACAGAAGAAAATCTTACAAATGTAATTAATACAAATAAAATTCGTAGAGCTCGTAAAAAAGCCCATGGTTTAATAGGTTAAAAACACGCTGATGCTAACCTTTATATAAAAAGCATTTATTTCGTTGAAAAGATGGACGATTTCATCGCAGAACAATGTCAGAAGAGCATGTTTTCATAACAGAGAGACCTGGATCTGTTTATGTAGGGTATGTGTCCCCAAAATCTGGTACAGGAAAATCCTTTGCAGTAAGTATTTACGAATTCTGTGTAAGAAATAACATAAGCTTTGATAAAATGTGTGTAATTAGTTGTGATGGCACTGTAGTAAAAAATATAAATAAAAATACACCCTATATGAGATCGGCCCACCCTAAATTATATATATATATATATATATATATATATATATATATATATATATATATATATATATATATATATATATATATATATATATATATATATATATATATATATATATATATATATATATATATATATATATATATATATATATATAATATATATTCTTTTTTATTAATATTAAAAATTATCAAAAACTTATTAATAATATACATTTACATAGTATTCAAAAATAGTATATGTATTAAATATGTACAAGTGTCGAAAAGGCCTTAACAAAAAACATCTTTTATGAAAGATCGTTATCAGCCGGAATCCGATGGCACTTTTCCCGCTAGTTGCGCAAGTTTTTTCTAATAGTTTCTTTAAAAAACGACTTTTGTTCATCTGCGCACCTTTTCCAAAAGGTCCTTATATGTTTTCGCTTATATCTCAGCTTCTATTTGTCGGATCAATGCCGTTTTTCTCTAAATGATTCAGGATCTCAAAATACATATATTACTTGTTTAAATTTAACATCAACATAATGCCCTTTTGGTATTACTATGTATAACTTTTTATTAATTCTTTTTATTCCGATTTAAGGTGGTAAAATACATATATTAGTCGTCTAAATTTAATATTAGCATAAAGTCCTTTTGGCAACACTATGTATAACTTTTTTTATTTATTAACAGAGTTAAATAATTCTTTTTATTCAAATTCAGGATGTTAAAACATACATTGTTAAAATTTAATATTAGCATAAGGCCCTTTTGGATCACTACATATAACTTTTTTATTCATTATACAATTGAAATAATTCGTTTTTAAATAATTTCTAATTTTTCTCTACCTTCTACCAAATTATAGACTTTCGAGTTAAAATAGCAAAGCCTTAATTAAAAAAGATTTTTACAATTTAACAAGCAAAGATTGTCAAAAAATAAGTTGTTAGTAGTGGTTATTTAATAATTTATTTTATAAGTATTAAATACATTAGGTTATTTACCTCCCTGTAGTATTTAAAAAATTAACCATCTATCAAATTTCATCTGCCATCTATCAAAATGAAAAAATAAAATAGCAATATTTGTAGACAAATTTATTAAACCATAATGGCTTTTTTTTGACTTATACAGCATTTAAACTAAAATTAAAGTACAAGATATAGCTATAAAAATTATTTTTAAGTAAATCAGTAGTAGTTTAACTTAACAAAATATACTTTTCGATAAGTATTTAGACATATCATCAGGTATTTATAAAGACATTGTTCATCTTTAACAGTAAAATGTAATACAGGAGTTACGGAATAGATGTTTTACTAATTATTTGAAACACCCTTTAGTAATTTTATTAGATTATTACAGCTTAGCCATCAGCAATTAAAGTATGAGTTCAGAAGAGCTTTGTTTAACTGTATATTTGGGAAAATAAATAAACAAGATACAATCATACACATTTTTATCTCTCTACCATAAATGCATTTCCAACTCAAAAATATTACAGTATTAAACTGGTATTTTCATAAAACAAATGCAATGGAAATTAGAAGTCTCTTAGCAAAAAAAAAAAAAGCATGCATAAATAAACAGGATGGACTCACTATTATTTATTATTGTTATACTAAGATAGACAGAAGATATTTCATTAACAAATTGATAAAAATATAACCGTAAAGACTAAATATCAGATGTCCTAAAGTCTTAAAATAGTTAGTAGATGATTAAACCTTTTAATATCAGTTGTGACTTAAAACGACCGGTTCAACAACAACTCTCTACACCCTTATGTAATCAAGTACAGGGAAAAAGAGTGCTGTTATTTGAAACAGTGCTGCTATTTAAAAAACAGTGCCGTTATTTGAAAAACAGTGCTGTTATTTGGAAATACAGTATCGTTATTTGAAAACCAGTGCTGGTATTTGAAATACAGTGCTGTTATTTAAAAACAGTGCTGCTATTTAAAAACAGATCTGTTATTTGAAAAACAGTCCTGTTATTTAAAAATACAGTACCATTATTTAAAAACAGTGCCGTTATTTGAAAAACCAGTGAGGTTATTTGGAAAACAGTGCTGTTATTTAAATATAGTACCGTTATTTGGAAAAACAGTGCTGTTTCTTCAAATGACGGAACTGTTTTTCAAATAACGTACTATATTTCCAAATTAAAGCACTGTTTTTCAAATAACAGCACTGTTTTTCAAATAACAGCACTGTTTCAAATAACTGCACTGTATTTTCAAATAAAAGCACTGTTTTTCCAAATAACAGCACTGTTTTTCAAATAACGGCACTGTTTTTCAAATAACGGCAATGTTTTTTCGAATAACGGCACTGTATTTTTAAATCACAGCACTCTTTTTCTCTGTACTTGATTACCTAAGGGTGTAGAGAGTTGTTGTTAAACCGGTTGTTTTGAGTCACAACTGATGTCAAAAGGTTTAATCATCTACTATCTATTTTAAGACTTTAGGACATCTGGTAATAATTTTTAGCCTTTTCGATTATATTTTTATTACTTTGTTAATAAAATATCTCCTGTCTATTTTAGTATAATGTTACAGACTTTAGTTAGTGTTTAGTTATTGGAAATATAAAAGGTTAGAATTATTTTATTTAGGTTAATAATTTATTTAAAATAGGTTACCTTAGTTTTCCCTTTTTCGACGGTCATTGCGGATTATCCTGAGGGCACTGGAGACATCCTTTTTACACTTTTCTTACATCCTGTTGTAAAAAATCCTTCCAGCCAATTCTAGACTTATCCAGACTTTTCATTCTTTTCCACTGCACTATAAAAAGCGCGAGGAAAATCCGCACGGGCCAGTTTAGTTTTGCGTTCCGACGAGATAAAAGTTGACAGACAGTTAAAGGTTAAACAGTTGTCATTATTACGTTACGTTAAAGAGTTACAAGAGTTCATCTTGCTAATTTTGGGTGTTTTTTATAGCAGTGTGCAATGTTCATTTCCTCTGTAGGAGAGAGTGGTAAATTCATCCAGTTTCGACAATCGTTCCTGTATGGTTTGGCTCTTCACGTGACCACTACTAGTGTAGGAGCAGGGCGTCGTCCAGCAGCCATTTTGTCCGAAAACGACAGGAAAACAGGTTTTACCTTTCCTCCTTTTTTTGGGAATACCAACATCTGCGCGCCATAATTTTTGTTTATCTTTTATCTTAGAAGAAATTGAAATTTTATTATTTTTTAAAAAACCAAATAATTAACCTACATTTGATGACATGTTTCTCTTTTTCTTATAATATCGTTTGTAAATAATGTAAACAACTATCAAAATTGTAAGAACCGATCTGATAGGGAAGTTAATTTTTAGTTGATTTATAGAGGGGTTAATTGCGCTTATAATATTACGGATGCTTGATCAAGTACACGGTATTATGCGTATTACATCAGGAATAAAGATTGAGTTAAGTTTAATAAAGATAATGCGTCAGGGAGGTTCATTTCTAAATTAATTAAAATTATATTTTTTATAGTTTATTCCTTAAGCATATGAATAAAAACCATTTATTTTAACTGACTGTTTATGAATTTAAATTCCTACCTTTGTGAAATTAATAACAACAGCTTAATCTCTAAACTTGGTTAATTTCGGTGTTTCCCACCAAGTTAAATTCTAATTAAAAGTAACCGAATAAAAGGAAATACCGTGGCGCCCCTTTTTTTTCTTAATTAAGTATCTTACCTTAATTAGGTACATTGTACTCACGACATTACTGCTTTACCAGGCGAAAAGCTAAGCCGAAGCAAATGTAACCTGTTCTGTAAGTGTTACAGAATAGGTTACGTTTCAACCTTTGAACGATTGATGGAGTTGACATTACGAGGACTAACTTGGAAAACATGCTTAGTATACCTAGATGACATTATTATTCTTGGAAAAACATTTGAGGACCACCTGAAAAACGTTAAAGAGGTTTTTCATAAGCTAAGATCTGCCCAGCTGAAGCTTAGTCCAAAGAAATGTCACCTTTTCCAGAAAGAAGTTAATTACCTGGGGTATATAATTACTGAAGAAGGAGTAAAAACCGATCCAGAAAAGACAGAAGCTATCCAAAGCTGGCCTACACCGAAAAACAAGCATGAAATTAGAAGTTTCCTGGGATTGTGCACTTACTATCGAAGATATATACATGGATTTGCTGACATTGCGAGACCATTACAACGACTTACCGAGAACAACAAAAGCTATGAATGGACCGAAGATTGTGAAGCAGCCTTTATACAACTGAAGAAAGCCCTTTGCAAGAATACGATTTTAAAATTGAACATCGTAGAGGATTGAACCATAAAATGCTGACGCTCTATCAAGAAGACCTTGTCCCGAAGATTGTAAACTTGTAGTAAACGTGAAGAACAAGAAGATCCCGATGAATTTCACTGCCGAAGAACACGCATCTAGTGCTCTCAAGAATGGGACCCTAAAATCCTCGCAAAAGAACAACAAGAGGATCCTGATCTTGGAGATATTGTATCAGAAAGTAGCTTCAAAGTCTTCGAGATTTAAAGGGTACTGGGCCATTTGGGACTCTTTAGCAATGAAAGATGGACTTTTAAAAAGAGTCTGGGAAAGTTCTGACGGCAAAAGGCATACCTATCAAACAATACTACCAACCGAAAGGGTTCCAGAAGTATTGCAAGCCTTGCACAATGGTATAGGAGGTGGCCATTTCGGAGTTATGAAGACTCTTGAAAAGGTTCGAGAAAGGTTCTACTGGCTGGGAAGTCGTGCCGATGTTAAAGACTGGTGTAAAATGTGTAAGGACTGCGCCTCCAGCAAGGGACCTAAGACACGAAGCCATGGCAAGATGAAGCAATACAATGTAGGGGCACCTTTTGAAAGAATTGCCATAGACATAGCAGGACCATTTCCAATAAGTAAATCTGGGAATCGTTATATTTTGGTAGCGATGGATTACTTCAGCAAATGGCCGGAAGTCTACGCAATACCAAATCAAGAAGCTACCACTATTGCCGACGTACTATTGCAACAATGGATTTGCCCATATGGAGTACCAAGAGAAATACATACTGATCAAGGTAGAAACTTTGATGATCTATTCAAAACCTCTGTAATCTCCTGGGTATCCATAACCAGAACTACACCCCTTCATCCCCAGTGAGATGGAATGGTCGAAAGATTTAAGAGAACTCTTGATAACTACCTGAAAATTAAGGTAAATGACCAACAAAGTAACTGGGACACTTGTATACAGCCGTTTTTACTAGCCTATCGCTCCGCAGCTCACGAAACAACTGGAACGTCACCTGCAAAAGTCATTTTTGGAGCGGAGTTATGCCTTCCAGTTGATTTACTTACTGGACGACCTTCTACCAATGAAAAACCAGCAGAAGATTATGTAAGTCAACTCAGTAAACAGCTGCAAGAAATACACGAAGGGGTTCGCAATAAGCTACAAAAAGAAAGTGACCGTATGAAGTCCCGCTATGACTTGAAAGCTAATCATAAGGGATTCATTGTCGGTGAAAAGGTTTGGTTATACAATCCAAGAAGAACCAAGGAGCGTTCACCGAAACTGCAGAAGTCATGGGAGGGACCATATAAAGTAGTAACTCGGCTTAATGATCTGGTGTACCGAATTCAGAAGAGCCCACAGGTGAAGATGAAAGTTGTACATCTAGAACGGCTGTGTCGCTATCAAGATCGAGAAGATACTTGATCGAGACGATCAAAACTTGGGAGGGGGCAATGTTACAGACTTTAGTTAGTGTTTAGTTATTAGAAATATAAAAGGTTAGAATTATTTTATGGTAAAATTTTACTTTACGGACACCACGCCGATTTCCATGAATCTTTGATACGGGGTTTGAGGGCTGATCACGAATCTAAAATTAGTTTTTCCGGCAACCTCTGGTTTTGAGTTATGATGCCTCAAGTGGACTAACCTCAAAATGAACATTTTTCCAAAATTCTCTTTCTTGAAACTGATTACCACCAAAATGGAACATACACTGATTGGGCACTTATATATTAAACGAATACTAAAATTTACAAAAGTTTATTGCTTATTTTTAGTAAAAAACACCTAAAATAAATCCAGTTTTTATATCTTGACAACTTAATTATAATCAGGCAACCAGTTATACATCACATATCTTCTTACAAGGTACAGAAAAGTGGATTTATTTAAGATAATTTTTACTTAAAATAGACAATAAATTATTGTAAATTTCAGTGTATTTGTTTAATATATAAGTGCCTAATTAGTGTATGTTCCCATTTGTTGGTAATCAGTTTCAAAAAGGGAGAATTTTGAGGTTAGTTCACTTGGAGGCCTTATAACTCAAAAACCAGAGGTTGCCGGAGAAAACTAATTTTAGATTCGTGATCAGCGCCCCAAAAAACCCCCGTATGCAAAAATTCATGAAAATCGGGTGGTGTCCGTAAAGTAAAATTTTACCTATTTTATTTAGGATAATAATTTATTTAAAATAGGTTACCTTAGTTTTTCCCTTTTTTGACGGTCATTGCGGATTATCCTGAGGGCGCTGGAGACATCCTTTTTACACTTTTCTTACATCCTGTAGTAAAGAATCCTTCCAGCCAATTCTAGACTTTTCCAGACTTTTCCATTCTTTTCCACTTCACTATAAAAAGCGCGAGAAAAATCCGCACGGGCCAGTTTAGTTTTGCATTCCGACGAGATAAGAAGTTGACAGACAGTTAAAGGTTAAACAGTTGTCATTATTACGTTACGTTAAAGAGTTACCATAGAAACGTTTGTAAACCATATATCCAATAAAAAGGTGTAAAACCAGGATCCGTGTTTTTATACGGGGTGTCACGGAACAATAACAATAATAAATAATACTGAATCCTTTTTGTTTATTTATGCACCCATTTTTTTCGCTAAGAAACTTCTTTTACCTCACACTTTTAATCGCTGATGGCTAAGTCGTAATAAACTTACTAAAGGAGTGTTTCAAATAATTGGTGAAACAGCTATTTCGTAGCTCCTGTATTACATTTTACTGTTAAAGATGAACAATGTCTAAATACTTATCGAAAAGTATATTTTGTTAAGTTAAACTACTACTGATTTACTTAAAAATAATTTTTATAGCTATATCTTGTACTTTAATTTTAGTTTAAATGCTGTATAAGTTAAAAAAAGCCATTATGGTTTAATAAATCTGTCTACAAATATTGCTATTTAATTTTTTTATTTTTGATATATGACAGGTAAAATTTGATAGATGATTGATTTTTAAATAGTACAGAGAGGTAAATAACCTAATTTATCCAATACTTATACAAATAAATTTTTAATAACCACTACTAACATCTTATTTGACAATGTTTGCTTGTTAAATTGTAAAATCTTTTTAATTAAGGCTTTGCTATTTTAACCGAAAGTCTATAATTTGGTAGAAAGTAGAGAAAAATTAAAATTAATTTAAAAACAAATTATTTCAATTGTATAATGAATAAAAAAGTTATACGTAGTGATGCCAAAAGGGCTGTATGCCAATATTAAATTGGAACAATGTATGTTTTAACATCCTGAATTAGAATAAAAAAGAATTATTTAAATCTGTTAATAAATAAAAAAGTTATACATAGTGTTGTCAAAAAGGCTTTATGCTAATATTAAATTTAAACATCAAATATGTTTTAACATCCTGAATTAGAATAAAAATAAATTATTTAAATCGAATAATAAATACAAAAGTTAAACATAGTGTTGCCGAAAGGGCTTTATGCTACAGCTGTACATATTTAATACATATACTATTTTTAAATACCATGTAAATGTATATAATTAATAAGTTTTCGATAATTTTTAATATTAATACAAAAAATATGTATAGGATTCTAGCTGAAAAACATCTAAAAATAATAAATTGTAAAGCTTCAATTCTTATTGTTATGTTTCCGATAATTTTTGATATTAATACAAAAGGACTCTAGTTAATGAAAAATTAGTCGCTTTGCTTTTAAACAAAAAATAAATTATTCGCACGAAAGATATATTAGTGCTTTTTTTTTTGAAAAACGGTCCTCTGTGACGTAAAGATAAGAAGCTATTCTAAGATTTGCCTATCGTTTTTTATTTTCGCTGAGACGTGGAAATGCAAAACAAATAATATTATTCTCTCACGAAAGATATATTAATGTTATATTTAGCTAAACGGACCTATTTAGGAAGCCATTTATTCATACTCTCCTAATTTTTTTCTTTAATATGATATATTTTATTTTAATTTTGATAGTTGACAGCTTAGCGCTCTTAATGTTTCATCTACGTAAGCTCGGAGTTCTTTGGTCCGCGAGGCGTTCTTGACGTTTGACGTTTGACATTTGGCGTTTGACATTTGACGTTTGACAGCTGATAGCAGCCATTTTTCAGCGCATGCGTAGCACTATATTAAGACCTCGCCCACGTGAGCTAATTATGACGTTCGACGTATGACGTATGACGTTTGACGTATGACGTTTGACATTTGGGATTTGACAGCTGATCGCCATTTTTTCAGCACATGCGCAGTACTCTAAAATAGGTCTAGTCTACTAAGCTAAATGACGTATGACGTCAAGAGTTCGAGAATATTAAACAGAATGATTTTTACCATACCAAAGTCTGGAACCGTACCAAAGCTTTTATAATTTTATTTTTTTCTTAATAATCATCGTTTTTTTTTAATACCGATATTAGCTAATAACCCTTAAAACCGAAAGACCCAGAGTCTCCCCGCCATGTTTATACAAATTACACATCAATATTTAATATCACCGCTGGCTACAAGGTTTAGGCCTTGGGATAAGATAATATGTCATAGAAATTATTCCTGGTTCGAGTCCTGCATACATAGACTTTTTTTTATTTAATTGATTCCAAAAAGTTGATGATTGAAATTCGCACGCCACACCCGGAGAATTCCCCGACGGCGATGACTCATACCAGCATGTGAGCTGATGACGATAACCGATACCGACCGAAGATATCCCTCTATATATATATCACTAACTATTTGGGCCACCATCAACTACTTGGGCTACCCTCTTTGGCTTTAGCTACTTGGACTACCAATTCTTCTTTGGCATTTGCTACTGCAGCTAACTTCAAAGTTGGCTTCAAGTGTCGGAACGAACTACTTTTATAAAAACAATTTTAACAACCACACCTATAAGTATGATTTATAATATAATACATTAAAAATTTCATATTATTTAACATAATATAAAGTTAAAATTATTGTTATTGTAAAATAGTTGGTCTTTTAAAAATGTTTTCATTGTTTTAGGTCAAAATGAAATTAAGCTAATAGAACGAAATATTGAGCTTCAGGTTTGGGAACTACTTAACGATCTAAGAACAAAATCATTAAGTGTACCGAAAATGTATTCTGAAAGTGAATGGAAAGGAGAAGCAGCAAGGAAGATAGTTGCTTGTGAAAAGAAAATAACCAATGCTTTTGACAAACATCCATTAGTGGTTTCTCATACAAATGGAAGAGTATGGACAATTTGGAATTCTATTGTGTACTGCTCTACCCTATATACGACAATAGGTAAGTGTTTTTTTTGATTGGAGTAATATCTTTTTTTATCTAGATTGTTATCAAGTGCAAAAAGTTTGAGTTGTATTAGTGAAAAAATATATTAAAACTAAAAAGTTGAAATATTAGTTTTATTAAAATTGTTAGAAATATTAGTAAAAAAAATACTAAGAAAAAAAAATGAAATTAGAAATGCTGTTTAAAAAAAGTCCCTTTAGTCCAGCCGGACTCAATTAAAAAGAACAATTTTAAAGGGCAAATAGATTTTTGCAAATATGAATCCGAATATCTCAAGAAACAATAATGCTAATTTTCTTCTGAAAAAATGTAAAATTTTCTTTAGAAAATCACCATTTTTATATTTTTCTCGTCTATAACTCAACAAATTTTAATTGTAGAAGGCGTTAACTTTATAGAACTAAAATGTTTCATAATTAAATTTTACGTAAGGTAAAGTTGGTTAGAAATGGTCAAAATAATTTTTGATGCTCTTACCTAATAATAAATATTTAAAAAAAAATAAGAAAAAAGAACCTTTCCTTTTAATTTTTTGAATCTTGTTTACACCTACACCCTTTATATTTAGAAAAAAAAAACTTTTTATGTACTAAAGTGTTTACAGAAATTTTAAAAACCATCGATATAGTAGTTTCTGCACAATATATTATTAATTTAAAATTTATCAAATAAATTATATTAAAAAATAAATTCCACGTTCCGAAAAACCTCTAAGTAAAGCGCAAATTTTTTATACATACTAGAGCTCTCAAGCTTTTAAATCACGTCGGAACTCTTAAAATCGGTTAATCGGTAAGGCTAGCGACTTTTGTTAAGTGTTTGTTTACTTTGCTTATAAACAAATTAAATCCAAAGACGTTTTTATAAAAATTTACAAAATTTGTAGAAAAATATAGTTCGGAGTGTGCAGGACCACCGCAGGCGCTGACCACCTCTTTCCCTTTACTCGTGGCATTTTTATGGACCAAGATGTCGGTCCTTCTCCAGCGAAACTGCAACAAACACCTCTATCGCCGAGGTCATGATGGATCATGAGATCACTGTCGTAGAGGTCGTGACGGATCACGATAGTAAAACATCTGTAGGCACCCAAGGGAACATAAGAAGTTTGGATGCGGGGGCAAAAAACATGGAACCCAAATGCAAACAAACAAAACTTTTTGGGGCGCAGAAAAAAAACGAATAAAGGAGAGGATAAGGACCGAGGAAACATGGACCTCCAAAAACCCTTACAAAAAGGGAAAAGAAGGCGGAAAGAGACCTCGGGTCGAGTCGAAGACTTTCCTAAAAATCTCCAAAAAGCCCAGGAAGGCACCTAGACCTGGACCTTACAGTGGGCCTTTTCCATTGGTAAGGCCTCATACCAAGCCTTAGAAGAAAACCAATTCTGAGCATTCCACAAGCTCGAAATGGTAACATCCGATACCAGGACGGAAAATTAAAGTGCTGCAAGCCAACCTGCAGCATAGCAAGGCAGCAACAGCAGTCCTTCCTAATGCTATGAGGAACTTTGACATGGCCCTCATACAAGAACCCTGGGTCTACGGACAAAAAGTAAGAGGTTTAGGGAAGGTGGATGGAAAAATAATATACAGAAGAATATTCGACGTCCATAATAGTCAATTAAAATATCAAGATACTAACACTAATCGATTTCTGTTTCATAGACCTGGTAGGTGTTAAAATTAGGTCAGGAGATAGGGTCATGCCAAAGGAATTAGTTTTCGGATCGGCATATCTGTCATTTGACGACCCTGACCTACCATCAATCAAGGAGATAAATGACCTGATGAAAAGCTGCAGAGGAAATGAATCGCAGCTCATCCTAGGATGCGATGCAAATGCACACCACATCGCCTGGGGAAACACGGACACAAACCTAAGAGGTGAGTCTTTATTACAATTTATTATAGCAAACAATTTGGACATATTAAATGTAGGCAATGAACCATCTTTTGTAAAAAGTAGACGAAGAAAGGTACTAGATATAACACGATAGGGGGACATAAACCTGTAAAAGAAACATATTGCAACCCTCGAAAAACTTACTGGGAAGCATTTAAGGCAGACTTGCAATCTACCTTGAGAGGGACAAAGCAAAAAATAAACAATACACACGACCTAGAAAAAATGGCGGATCAAATACAGGACGATATTATTTCTGCGTACAATGAGAACTGCTCGCTGATAAGAAAGTACTCGAGAAATGTGCCCTGGTGGAACAAGGAACTCACCAAACTGAAAAAGAGAGCAAGAAGAGAATACAACAGCGCAACATCGGATAGGGAATCATACGAAAAGGCCCTAACCGATACAACAAAGCATTGAGGAAAGCCAAGAGAGATTTATGGAGAAGGCACTGTGAGGAAATCGAAAGAACTTATGAGGCAGCCAGACCCCATAAGATTCTTCCGAAAGAACCTCAATTACAAATATTTACTTTAAAGAAACCCACAGGGGATCACACAAGAACGGCAAATGAGACTATCAAAAGTAGGTGGTAGAGGAGCTTTCCTCGCCTGAGGCGGTACCATCCCACATGCCCTTTAAAGGACTCGTGAAGTCTTAGTACGTTTCGAGTTCTGGGCGGTGAGTCAGTTTTCCTTCTTTCTAATCCTTCTTTCTCTTTTAGTTTTCCTTCCTCCCCTTCTTTATTTTTTTTTCCTTTCTTTTTTTTTCCACTCTAGTAAAATTTGGAAATAATGATGATGGCACACCCGAACGTAAAGTTATCCGGAGGTAGAAATACCCCTTCATTCGGTTCTCCGGGCGAGGGGTACATTTGGGGGACCACCATCAAAAAGTCTGATATCCTTCACAAATGTATGTGGGCTTAACTCTAACGTAAACTCTGTTCACCATTATCTTTAATCCTCCAAACCCCACATACTATTTCTTACCGAAACCCAAATAAGTCTCAAAACAGCAACCAACCACCTCCTTTTCCCAGGTCATTTCATCTTTTCGACCCCATGTTTGTGCTTACGTTCGCAACGACCTGGCTTGTGCTAGGGTTTCTTACCTCGAATCAGGTAGGCCTAATATTCTTTGGCTTAAACTTACGTTCAGATCTTCTACCAAATTCATCTGCTGTATATACCGGTCCCCGTCTGACAATTCCTACAACGAGTTCTTTGATTTCCTTTCAATAAAGATCGACAATATTATTTCCCAGTTTCCACTGGCCGAAGTAATCGTCCTTGGGGATTTTAATGTTCATAATAAGGATTGGCTAGGCTCTACAAAAACTGATACACAAGGCAGAGCAACACAAAAATCAGCAACTCGCTCACCAATCTAATTATAGAACCTACCTATTTTCCTAGGGTTCTCACCCATAATTCTAACCCCCTAGATCTCTTTCTTACTTCCACCCCCGAACTCTATGAAGCATCAGTAACTGCTCCCCTTGGTCGCTCTGACCATGGTTTGGTCACCGTATCATACTCCACACATTTTGAGGCCACTGAACGCATGCCGCCACGAACCGTCTGGCACTACAACTCGGCCGACTGGGATGGTCTCAGAGATTTCTTTGCCAGCTACCCTTGGGATCCTACCTGCTTTTTTACTCACGATCCTTCCGAAATATGCAAACAAATTACCGAAACAATTAATCTTGGCATTAAGACCTATATTCCCCACACTAAAAAGAACCCCATAACTTCAAATCACAAACCGTGGTTTTCTAAATCCTGTGATAAAGCCAGACTCTTAAAAATTCAAGCTCACAAAAAGTTTCTTCAAAACCCCAGTCCCGAAAATCGGCAGGCTAGCATCGAAGCAAGAAATCAGTATAATCAAACCATCTCAGAAGCAAAAGACCGTTTTAACAATTGGATAAAAGATAAAGTTCTATCTTGCTTGAGTGGCAGTAAAGCTTTCTGGTTGTTTTGGCCCTAAAAGTAGAAAGAGGTCCCTTTAGGATTTCATTAAGCTTATTTAATTTTTTATTCTCACAATTCTTTATAAAACGTAACATCCAAGCTACAACTCGTACTAACTTCCGAAAACTTGAGAATTTTTCAAAAATAAAGTCGAAACTAAGCAAAATAGTTTTTTATTAGGACGTAATTCCGGTAAATTATCTGTTTTCACTACAGATTTTGGCCACGATTCTTCATCTTGACTTAAAAATTGTGGACCGTTCCACCAAAGTTCCAAATTTAGAATTTTACTTGGAAAAACACCACGAGATAAAATATCTGATGGATTTAAGCTACTTGATATATGACGCCATTCATAACCCTTTGTTAGGGTTTGAATTTCAGATACACGAGCGCTAACAAAAGTTTTTAGTAAATTTGGTGTGGTCTTCAACCACCCGATTACAATTGTCGAATCTGTCCAGAATATACACCGGTCAATTTTCAATGTGAGAGCTTTTAAGACTTTATCAGCTAAACGTGCTAAAACTAAGGCGCCACATATTTCTAATCTTGGCGTGGTTAACGGTTTTAAAGGACTAACCTTACCTTTTGCACATAATAACCACATCGTAATATCACCCTGTGAATCAACTGACCTAAGATATATCGCACCACCGTATGCAGAATCACTAGCGTCTGAAAACCCGTGCAATTCACAATAAACAACATTTTTACATGTAAGGTGACGCGGTATTTTAAGTTCATTTATTACGGGTAATTCTGCGAGAAATTTTAACCATACATCGTGCAACTTTGCTGGCAAACCCTCATCCCAATTTAATTTTTCCAGCCAAAGTTTCTGAAGTATCATTTTTGCAACAATTATACATGGTGATAACAAACCCAAAGGATCAAAAATCTGCGTTATATGGGACAAAACGGAACGTTTAGTTACTCTTTCACCTTTAATGGGCGTGCCGATTTTATACATTAATTCATCGGAAGCGCATGCCCAAGTCAATCCTAACGTTTTAGTATTTTCATTCTGTCCAAATTCTAAGACATTAAATTCTTCATTTAGCTCTCGCACACTACATAAAATTTTAGGTTCATTCGACATCCATTTTCTTAACTTAAAACAACCACTTTCTAATATCTTTGAAACATTTTCACACACATAAATTCCCTTTTCTATTGAATCAACGGAACATAAAAAATCATCTACGTAAAAACTTGTTTTTATTATATTAGAAATATCTCTCAAGTTTTCCCTACAATCTTCAGCCAACTGCATAATACACCGTACAGCCAAAAAACTTGCACACGCTTGACCATACGTAACAGTATTTAAATCGAATATTTTTATAGGCTCTAAAGATGAATTGCGCCAAAAAATGCTTTGTAAGCAACACTGATTGGGTTCTATTAACACTTGCCTATACATTTTTGCTATATCAGCGGATACAACATAAGAAAACTCACGAAATCTTAGTAAAATACTTATTAAATCAGGTTGTAACACAGGCCCTACCATCTGAAGGTCATTTAAGGATTTTCCCGATGAAGTTTGCATACTACACGTAATTTTGTTGTAAGAGAATCCATTTTCCATACACCGTGATGTGCCATATAATAAGCCTGTTTACTATCATCAACGTTCAATGATTCACTCATATGACCCAAGTCATAATATTCATTCATAAAATTTTGATATGTTTCTTTAAATTCGGCATTACATTCAAATTTACGTTCTAAAGATAAAAATCTCCGTAAAGCCTTTTCTTTAGATTCACCCAAATTTTCGATTTGCTCTTTAAAAGGTATAGAAACTATAAATCGGCCATCCGCATCGCGCCTAAAATTATATTGAAAATTAAGCTCACACTTATTCTCTTCAGCCGACCACACCTTTTTCTCATTAGAAAATTCATTTTCTATTTCCCAAAACTTTTCTAGGTTCAAACATAAATTTTGATCAGAAATATTCGAATTAAAATTGCACAAAATCTCATTAGTACTTTATTATGTAAAGGACCTGATATGACCCATCCAAAACGCGTTTTTTGCATAATAGGTTTTCCTTTGCCTAAAGATATCTGGCCTATACACAACAAAGAATAAAACCAATCATTACCTATCAAAATATCTATTTGACTAGGTTTATTGAATGACGGATCAGCCAAAGTAACATTTTTAGGAATATCAATCTTACTTACATCAATTTTCATACTAGGAATATGCCCAGTTATGTATGGCAACACTAAACATTTTAAATTTGCATTAAATACATTATGCAAGGACCTAATGTGTAGGGGAGAAAGGGGGAATATCGCCATACGGGGCAATACCGCCACCTCCGATTTAAACACAACGACAAGTTTTTAAATTCTTAGATGCGACCTTGGAACTGACGGTTAGGTGGGAAGTATCGTCGGCGCCAGTGAGAACAGATATCTTTGTTAGTTTGTATGTGACTGTCGTCAAAGTGATTTATGTGCTGTTCGCTATAATTTCTTGGACTCCGAAATTAAGAGGTATGTATGATAATAAAACTACTACGAAAATAACACAATGCTATTTTCTATTTAAGACATTTGCTTAACGATTTGTGCTATTAGATTTGAAATAAAGTGAAAATGTTTTTCAGAAAATTATTAATTTAGCAACACATACTTGTTGGGGTAAAGTCGCCAGGAATAAATGGGGCAATTTCGCCATGGCGATATTCCCCCAATGCCTGAAATTATTTTGTAACTTACTTTTAATATTTATTTTCAGTTTGTCTCTGCCATGCCAAGACACAGGAAAAGAACAACAGAAAGGGCAAAATGGTCCACCGAAGAGTTACAGACAGCTATTCATTGTGTCCGTTCCGGAGAGTCTGTAAAAAAAGTTTCAGACAGAATGCATATTCCCAGAACCACTTTGAGGGATCATCTAAAGAAAAATAGTAACGAAAAGGATACGCTGGGACGAAAACCTATATTTAGCCAGGAAATGGAACAAGAAATAGCTGATCATGTGCTTCTAATGGCAAAAATGTTTTACGGCATAACACCTATTGACCTTCGTCGTCTTGCTTTTCAATTTGCACACAAAAATAATGTACAGAATCCGTTTAATAACTGAATTCGCCGGTACAGACTGGCTTGAGGGGTTTCTAAGAAGACATCCAGAAATAAGTCTTAGGAAACCTGAAGCTACGAGTCTCAGCAGGATTGAAGGGTTTAACAAGGATGAAGTTAAACTATTTTTTCAAAATCTTGAAAAGGTATTTGAAAAACACAACTTTCCAGCTTCAAGGATTTATAATTGTGACGAAACTGGTATTTCGACCGTACAGAAACCTGAAAAATACTTGGTCCAAAAGGACAAAAACAAGTTGGAGGTGTGGTCAGCTGGGAAAGAGGCAAAAATGTCACTGTCAATTGTGCATTCAGTGGTTCCGGGAATTACATCCCCCTTTATTTATATTCCCGCGAAAGAGGTTAAGTCCATTACTAACTAGAGATGGACCCGAAGGTTCTACCTATAAATGTTCAGATAACGGGTGGATAAACGAAAATATATTTTACTCTTGGTTAGAACATTTTAAAAACATACCAAGCCCAGCAAAGATGATCCGGTATTGTTAATAATGGATAATCATTGTAGCCATAAATCTCTAAGGATCTATGAGTTTTGTAGAGAAAACTTCATAACGATTGTCACAATTCCACCACACACTTCACATAGGCTCCAACCATTGGATGTATCTTTCTATAGTGCCTTAAAATCAGCTTTCAATAAAGAATGTGATTTGTTTATTAAAACAAAACATTATGCTAAAATTACTCCCTATGATCTGGCTTCCCTTTTTAATAGAGCTTATGAAAAAGTAGCGACCATCGAAAAAGCCGTTTCTGGATTTAGGAGTACAGGAATATTTCCGCTAAACCCAGATAAGTCCACGGATATTGACTTTGCTTCAATAACTCATACGGCGATTGCAATGCCAGTCATCAATATGGATGAAAGCATTACTACAGTTGATCAAGAAAATTCAGATCATTTAAACCAAAAAGAAGTAAACAAAGCAAGAGCAGACGTTTGTCAGCCATGTCGTTTAAATCCAGTGGATGATGAAGCAAAAGCTGGCCCTTCTAGAGTAACTGAACCGTATCCTTTAACTCCAATTAATGACGACGCAAGACCAGGATCTTCTACTGAAGTATCATCAGCTCCAATAAAACAAGTGACCAAGCAACTTTTCCGTGACCTGACTTCTATACCTTTGAAAAACCCCTCAATATTAAATAAACGGAAACAACATTCTGAGATAATGACAAGCACCCCATTTAAATCTATTTTTGAATCTACTGCTAATAAAAGAGAGAAACTGCCAATAAGAAAATTGCTAAAGAGAAAAATAAAAAAAGAAATGCTGAAAAGAAAAAGAAAAACACTAAACGAAAAAAGACCGGAAGGAAAAATATTACTTTTGACTCCACCTCAGATGAATCTATGGAAAGTATTAAGATTGATGACGATGAGATGGATGATTTGGAACCTTGTTTAAATATTCCCCAGGGAGAGAGCTGCGTCAGTGATATTTGTCTTATTTGTGATGGGCCTGGCAAGGATAACGAGTTATGGTACAGATGTGTTAAATGTGGCAACTGGGCACATGCTGATTGTTCTGGGTGGAATACTGCAAAAGATTATTTATGTGACTATTGTCTGACCCTAAAATAATTATTTTTGACGTTTTCAAATGTTTGTTTAAAAAAGTTTTTGGGGTTTTGCATTTAAAATGAAACGTAAGAATGTTATTTTACTTTCACCAAAAAGAAGTATTTACTTTAAAATAAAGTTTTTAAAATACCATGTGATGTTATTTCTCCTTCCAAAATATAAAATTCGATCATCACTGGCGGGTAAAATTTTTCGCGATATTTCCTAAAGGTATGGCGATAATACCCCGTTGAGTAGGGTAAAATCGCCATTTACACGTCTTTTTGTTAATACATTTAATTTGTAGTTAATGTTAGAAAACTTATGTTTTCTCTGACAATTACTGTAGACAGATAACTAACCTAACCAATGATGCAGGTAACAGTCCTTAATTTTTTATTTAAGAATTTCAAAATATGTAATTTGCTTAAGATGGCGATATTCCCCCTTTCTCCCCTACGTCACATTTGTACTTAATCTCAGAAGTGCTTTGACCTAAACCACCAACTGTCAAATTAAAATTCTCTTTATTAACCTTTAATTTTTCACACAACTCTAACGTCATAAAACTCGATTGACTGCCCGAGTCAAGTAAAGCGCGCACTACGTGCCAAGCACCATTTTTATCTTGGACTTCTAATAAAACTGTCGAAAGAAATACATGATTGTCAGAATTCAAAGATGACAAAGAAACTTTCGGATCATTACAATTTTGCACTTGCATATCAGAATTATTAGGCAGTTTGGCAACATCTAAATGCAATAAAATGTTATGCTTGCTTCTACATTTAGTACAAGGTGGACATCGACAAAACTTACCATAATGACCTGGCTTTAAACAATATAAACAAAGCCTTAATTCTATTGCCTTCGCAATCCGATCATTTGGCGACAGCGTAATAAAACATTCACAATTTGCTATAAAATGTTCCCCTTTACACATTACGCATTTTATTTCATTAGCCAATAAACCTCTACTACCATATTTTTGTTTATCTCTATGACCTTGACCTTTATCATACCTATTTCTATCATTTTTCTGGTCATCTCGCCGCTCTAGCGTTTCCAAAAGATCCGCGCGCGATTTTAAGAAATCTTTTATATCCGACCAAGACAAAATGTTAGCTTGGGTGTTTTTAAACTGTTCCCATTCACGCCCAGTAACCGCATCTAATTTTGTACTAACTAAATACGTTATTATAGTTCCCCAATACTCGGTTTCTTGGTTTAAAGATGCTAAAGCGCTTAAATTTTTGGATACGTTATCAATTAAAAATCTAATTTTTTCAGATGACTCCTTTTGAATTGGCTCTAGATCAAACAAATTTTTAAATGCATGTGTACCAATAAACGATTATTATCATACCTTTCACACAAAGTTGTCCAAGCTATAGAATAGTTAGAACCTGTAAAATCTAATGAACGAATAACATTCGCGGCTGCATCTTGCAATGATGCTCTTAAATAGTGAAACTTTTGAATTGGGCTAAGCGACTCGTTGTCATGGATAAGGCTGCAAAATATATCTCTAAATTCTAGCCATGATTTATATTCCCCGGAGAACTTTGGAAGAGTGATGACCGGTAATTTTACCCCACTTACCCCTACCCAGCTTCCCTTGAAATACTATGCCGTGACTCACTCACGCTAGATAAATCATCTTTTGGAGAATTATTTTTAACTAAAGTCTTAGCTCTGGTAATAATACTAAAATACTTGTCTTCAAAGCTAGCCCTTTCCCCCAATTCGTTATCTAAATCGGTAGAAACCTCTTCTAAATTCGATTGTATCGACTCAAACTTATCTAAAATATCTATTTAACCTGACATCAAGTTCGTTTATTTCAACATCATCTAAAGTGGTTTTATTTTCTAAAGTTTCTAAATATTTGTGAAAACTTGTTAGCTGAGATTTACAGGTAGCTCTACCCCTAATTAACTCATCTTTCAATTTAATTATGAAACACAAAACATTAATAATGAATAAAAACAAATATTTTATTTTTCAAATACAACGACACTCTACTAAGCGCCTAAAAATCTATTTTTAGAAACAAAGGATGCATGGAAAAATACAGGACTTACCCACTTGCTTCTTTCCCAAACCTGCTTATTTGTTTTTATTCTCGTCGGTTTTTCACTCCCGGTAACAAACAATGTTTATTTTTCACTATTCAGATCGAATACTATGGAACTTTTTATTCGGCTCGAAGACCATGTTTTGGCCCTACGAATATTTTATTAAAAAGTGGACTGTAAACACTTTTGTGGCTATTGCTTTCAAATAATACTATAAACAAACTATACTTCTGAATTTCAGGAACTTATATTACTTGAAAGATTACATTTACTTGCTAAAATAACTATTAAATTTGTTTATTTTTGTTAAATCGTTGGGAGGCAAGCCGAACCGTCATCTCCTTCATTTCTTTCAATTGCAAGTACCCCTCTCTCGTATACACACACCGGGTCGTGTCACATACGCTCAAAACCGCCTTGATCGGTGGCGCCCTCACGTCGCAAACAATTCGCACCATGATGTCTTTCTAGTCCGGGAGCTTAAGCGAATTTAAAGTATATAGTCTATGTGCATAAACACTGGTCTTTTGCCAAAAATATTAGTCAAAACTTTTGCACAAATTCTTTTCCACCCCTAATCTCTGAAGATGGAATTGTCTCTACCTCCAAAGGAAAAGCCGAACTATTTGCCAAACAATTTGCTGTCAATTCTACGCTTGATCCTCCTATTAATCTTCCTCTTCCAACAGTTGTCCCTGTTTCTCATAAAATGTCCGATATAATTTTTAAAGTCAAACAGATCAAGCGTATTCTTTCTTCTCTTAATAATAAAAAATCGTCTGGGCTGGATGGCATACCAGCAATCGTCTTAAAAAAATGTGCTCTCGAGCTTGCACCCATCCTAACTCGCCTCTTTCGAATCTCTTACGACACGGGCATTTATCCGGAGAGTTGGAATGCACGTGTGCAACCTGTTCCCAAAAAAGGATCCAAAACTCTCCCTTCCAACTATAGACATGTATCTCTTCTTTCAGTTGTTTGCAAAGTAATGGAAAAATTAATTAATTCCCAAATCTTAAAGTATCTGGAAAAACATAAGATCTTACATGATAGACAATATGGATTCCGTCACAGTAGATCCACAGCTAATTTTCTTTCCTTTGTCTCACACAACTGGAACAAGTCCCTTGAGTTTCTTGGTGAATCCCAGATCGTTGCTCTTGACATATCCAAAGCTTTCGATCAGGTCTGGCATGATGAGCTTCTTAACAAACTTCCTTCTTACGGTCTTCCACCTAAGCTTTGCTCTTGGCTTTCCAGTTTCCTTTCTAATCGACGTATATCAGTTAGTGTAGATGGTCTTTCCTCCAGTTCCTACCAAATTAATGCCGGGGTGCCCCAGGGCTCAGTGCTGGCACCTACGCTGTTTCTTCTACACATTAACGTTCTTCTCTCTTCCACAATCAATCCCATTTATAGTTTTGCTGACGATAGTACCCTCCCCTCTAGTATTTAATTTCTTAAGCCACCATGTAATTCTGATTTGGAAAACAAGCGCAGGTCAATGCAGATATCTCTTTCACAAGACCTCAAACTTATTTTGGAGTGGGGCGCCAAAAATCTTGTTCAGTTTAATGCCTCAGTAACACAGTCATGTTCGCTGTCGCGAAAAAAGTCTGCAAATGCACATCCCTTACATATGAGCGGCCAAGTTCTGCAGAACAAACAGTCGTTTAATCTTGTCGGCGTTACTTTTGAGAATAACCTTAACTGGCACAAACACATTACATCCATATCCTCGGCAGCTTCAAAAAAGCTTGGATTCCTCTTCCGAGCCAGAAAATATTTCTCTTCTTCCAATCTGTACACTCTGTATGTATCCCAAATTGGACCCTCTTTAGAATATTGTTCTCATGTCTGGGGAACGGCGTCCCCTAGAACACTTAGCATTCTGGACTCCATTCAAAGAAGAGCCGTTCGTCTTATTAATGATCCAACGCTCACAGGAAAGCTTCCTTCTCTTGCCCACCGTCGAGCTGTAGGGGATCTGTCGCTCTTCTATAGGTATTTTCACGGCTTCTGCTCAGAGGAATTGGCCAGTATAATTCCTTCTCTGGCAGCTCCCAACAGAGCAACCCGTAGTGCAACTTTTATGCATCCTTTTACAGTTCAGTTAGAGAGGCCCCGAACTTCCCGCTTTTTTCTTTCCTTTATCCCTAGAGTCTCAAGACTGTGGAACCTGCTGCCCGCAGAAGCTTTTCCTTTGGGAGGAGTCCCAATCTCCAAATATTTAAGCCCCGTGTGAACAAACTCCCTCTCACCACACTTAAGGCACCCACGGTACGTTAGTACTTAGGCATCAGCCTTCGTGGACTGTCCCAAGATAAAAAAAAACTACTTAGGGTTCACTTTCTGGTATGCAAAATAACCAACTTATTAATGGACGACTGCCAAACTTCAGACCTGGGAAACCCAGGATACTGCTTTAGGGAGGACTGGCAGGTAGCAAAACAAATGATAAACGTACACAAAGTTAAATGGGCTGGGGTTAAATGGGATTTATAGGGTTTAAATGAGTCATTTAAACCCTATAAATCACCAGGAACGGATGACTTTTATCTAGCAATCCTCCAGAAAGGACCAGAGCTTTTTAGACTATGTCTACTTTTAGGAGGCTTTGGGCTATGTACCAACAACCTGGGGACTAATCAAAGTAGCATTTATCCCCAAACCTGGGAAAACCGAACAGGATTGGGCAAAATCTTTGAGACCAATAAGTCTGATTGTCGACCGAACTTTCAAACAGACCTCTTAACAAGGACATACAAGGCCGAATATGCTCTTCAATACAAAGGAGGTACTCATATGTGCCTTTTTGGATATAAAAGGAGCATTTGACAACACGTACCTTACATCTATCTCAAGCGCGTCGAGGCGCAGAGGGATAGACGCAACAAGCTGCGGGTGGTTAGACTGCATGCTTAAGAGCAGGTCAGTATATACTTCGATTCTTCAAGAAACTCTTGTAGCTCGGGTTGAGCGAGGATGTACGCAGGGGGAATTTTTGTCCCCACTGCTATGGAACCTTGTCATGAACGACGCACTAAATGTCCTACAACCGGAAAGGCACCAAATACTGGGATACGCAGACGATCTCGTCATTATGGCCCAAGGAAAATTTAATAACACTGTTAGGGATAAAATTCAACAGGCCCTAAACGTAGTTACCAGATGAACGAGAAAGGAGCCCTTCCAAATCAGCCATGGTCGCCTTCACCAAAAGGAGAAAACTAGAGGGTCTAGGACCTCTAAACCTGAGTGGTAAAATAATCAAGATCGTGGGAGAGGTAAAACATCTGGGTTTCATACTAGACTCTAAACTTGCCTGGAACCAACATCTACCAAAAATAAGAAATAAAGCGGAGATGACTCTTATGTTAAAAAACATGGACGTAGGTGTGCACATGGAAAAACATGGGGCCTTAAACCAAACATGGTTTATTGGTTATACACCATGGTGGTAAGACCTATAATAACATACGCATCACTGGTATGGTGGACAAAAATGCGACAAAGAACTGCTGTTATAGAACTGGCCAAGGAACCGAGACTTGCTTGCTTAGCTATAACGAAGGCAATCAAAACAACCCCAACAGCAGCCATGAAGTATTTCTTGGACCTTCCACCACTTAACCTCATAGTGATGGGAGAGGCAAGAATGGGCTACTTTCGGCTGCAACAACTAACTGGTGTCTACGCTAGTTTGGCACATAACGACATAAAAAGTCAGGTTGGCGACAACATCCTGGACGTGAAAATAGACCAGACGATTTCCAAATATTCATTTAACAAAAACTTCGAGGTAAAAATTTCAGATCGAACTAAGTGGCAGCAACCCGATCTCCCCGCCACGGTTGGAGACATCATCTGGTATACAAATGGTTCCAAAACCGAACAGGGAACTGGATCGGGCGTGTACAGTAAAATGCGGAATTTACAATTCTCTATTCCACTAGGAACACACAGTTCAGTCTTTCAAACGAAAATATATTTATGCTTAACTGCACTGTACAAAAAAAAAATAACAGGAGGGCTTATATAAACAAGCGGACTCGCATAATAACAAATAGCCAGGTTTTACTAGGGGCACCAGTAAACCCCAAGATAACGTCCAAGTTGACATGGGAATGTCAAAGAGAACTGGAAGTCCTGGGAGAACGCAACAGGGTAACGCTTCTGTAGGTACCAGGACATTCGGGAATTGAAGGCTACAAAAAAGCGGATGAGCTAGCGAGATAGGGATTTTTTACACCATACTTTGCACCAGAACCTGCCCTTGGAGTGACAAGAAGCTACAGCACAAGGACAAACCAGGGAATGATAACCTAAGAGGACACCTACACAAGATATGCTTATACAATGGGGATCCAAATTGCACAATGTGCGACTAGGGGGAAGAAATAGCCTACCATATCTTGTGCAAATGAGAAGCGAATCACAAAAGACAGACATTCTTGAGGCAACCGATAATGAGTCCACAAGAACATATCAACCAACCAGTCTCAAGGTTATACAGACTAATGGGAGGATTGGTATAAAAGATAATGGGAGATTGGACACAAAAAACCCAAGAGGCAGCGCTGCCTCCAATAGTAAACCTAAACTACTTCTTTTTTAACTATATTTTACAATTATTGCTTAATATACTTTTATAATATTCTAATACTTTTACAAAATAAAAAAAAAATATTTTAAATTCTTCGAATATAATATTAACCACGAGTAAAATCCGAAAAATAGTAGAGGAATAATCTATGAAGAATGATTCGCAGTTCGTGGTTCGTGGAAAAATATTTATATGTTCGGGACTGCTGTGTCAGCGTGAGTCACTGGGTGGTGTACGTGCAGCTTGCCATCACATCCTATGTTCTAGAAAACTTGATAAAATACCAAAGGGATGAATCATACACAAGTGTTGCACCATGGAAAAGTACTAAACATAATGTTAATATAGTCTTTGTATACAAGTGGGGATATAACATCTCCCTTCTTACAAAAAAAATGACGTTTTTCTATTGAATTGGCAATTTCAATATTTATAATTATGATTGATTGCTTGATGAGGAAACTTTAAGAAGTTAACTTTCTTTTTCGATATTGGCATCGGATAATTTTCTGAATATTATTATATTATAGTTTTCTTCTTGTTAGAAAACTTTTAAAATGCCTAACTAATTGCCGATTAGGTGGTAGTTGAGAGTTAACTGAACTTGTAATCATCAATTTTGTGGCTTTTCTTTTATATTTTATAAATATGTAAATTATTATTGTTAAGCAGCTTACCAAAAGGACGGTTAGTTAAGTAGATCATAACCAGTGATTTTTGCAAATGGTTTGTTTATTAATTTGACAAGTGTTTCGCTGTATTTATTTAATTTGTGTTCAGCGATTTGTAACTCATTCAAATTTAATTTATTGATTTTTAATGGTTCTAATTTAGGTAATTTGTATTTTTCTGGTAGACTTTTGCCACATTCATAAAATACTTGCGGAATATACGGGATCTGCGAAATGTTATACGTCATCTTGCATTCTTGTATTATTTTAACTTTTAAGCTACGTTCGACGATTTTTAAAAATTTGATTTTTTTTAAGTCTGTTAGTTTATATTTTGATGTATTATTTATAGTTAGTGACCGCCGAATGCATAGTGTTTTGCTTTTGTTGGCTTATATTTTGTGCTAATTCCAAGGTTTATCCAATCACTGCTAGAAATAAATACCTTTGTTTTTAACGGGGTGTTTTATTTAGACATTCGAACCTTCGTGGCAGCTACAAGCGGGTAGCTTATAGTGTGCGCGACATCATTTATTTCTTCTTCGATAATCGTGACAGACTTCGTTAATTGTTCACAGGCAAGTTAGAGATAAAATTTACCTCCCAGTAATAATTGATATTTAGTTATTTTATAAAGATTTTCCCTAATTGTTTTTAAATTTGTATTAAAAGTTTCCTCATTTATTCGTGATTTTTGAAACGTATAATAAAAATTTCTTATACTACTCGTAGCTACCATAATTTAATTTGTCAAAAGGTGTTTCATTTCCTCTCATCGTGTTCTAATTTATTATGCTTTGTTTGTAATATTCACCGTCGGATGCGTTAAGGTTGCCCCTCAGCGCTATAGAACCGATACTGTTTATTAGTACTAAGAATGAGTGTCCATTTGTATTTCTTGTATTTTTTGTTTTATTAAATCAATTATTTTACCTAATAATGATAAATTTCATAATATTTCATATAACATATTTTTCTTCGCGTTTACACAATATGTCTTTAATATGTTCTAGGATTATTTTATTGTTTGCAAAATTATGGAGAATCAGAGTTATATTTCTAAAAACTATCAGCTTAAAATAATCGTTAGATATCGTAATATTATTTTCATGATAATATATTCTTAGCGTATTTTGTAAAGTGGTTATTTCAAGGGGTTGCGTACGTACTGCTGATGTCCAGAGGAGCATCCTGCAAGAATGAAAATATCTTTAATAATTTCTTGTTCCTCTTTTTTAAAATAAGGTTAAGTCTATCAAAATTAACCGTAGTTTTGTTATTCGGGTTTAATATTGGAGAAATATCTGCTGTATAAGGTAGTTTTATTTTGTCAATTTAATAGGGTCCTAAAATTTTTGATATAAGTTTATGATCGATTTAACTAGCCTTTAATCATACTTTTTGTCCCTCAGTATATTCAAATAATTTTTCAGAAACGAGTTTATCGTAAGGGCTTTTTGCATTCTCTTTTGCACGCTCGGTTTTAATCTTGCCGTTTTGTAGTAATAAAAAAAAAAATATATTTACCTTTCTTACCTATCTGGATATTAATTCTTTTTTACTAAAAGTTTGTTCTGGTATTCGACAAATTGTATGTCCGAAAATTAACGTTGCGTATCATGTTTTTTTGATTCTACTATTATTTAAGGTATTTACGGCGTAAATGTTTAAGGGGTCATCGTCAGGGTTTTTTAATTTGTAAATTCTAAAATGTCTAAGTGGGTCGCATAAAAGCGTTTAAAAGAGCCGTTTGACTTAGGATGCGCTACTAGGTCAATTTAAAATTATATATTTTTGCAAAGTCCCGTATTATTTGGTTACTGAACTCAGGGCCAGGGTCAAAATAAATTCGTAAGGATATTCCATAATGTTGAAAATATAACATAAGCGTAAACAGTATGTTCGGCGATTGAAAAGTCATTCTTTATAAAAAGTTCTGCTTGCGAAGAGAGAATACGAGTGTCGATGAAAAAAAAATTAAAAATTGTATACAGGGTGTCCCAAAAGTTAAAAATAATTTTTTTACCAGAATAAAGTTCTCTTTTTTTAAAGTTTTTAACAAAATGCTACTTAAGAAAATTGTTTTAAATTATCATATCTCAGGATATTGGTTTTCATTAGGTTTAGAAAGTAGGTTATTATTTTTTCGGTTTAAATTTGCATTTGGTTGAGTTAAAGTATCAGAAGGTACGATTGGTGTTTATTGATTTGTCACCACTCCTGGATCAGGCTCGTTAGGAATGGACGATGCGTTGTACAAAAGATTTTTTGAACAGAGAATTGATATACGAATTATCAAGGAAAAGTTTAAAAATAATATTTAGATTATTTCTATGGAAGGACCGGTTCGAAATTTTTAAGACTCTGTTTTTCATTTGCTTGACCAAGTTCACTTTTGTCGAATGTTTGTGGTAAGAATTATAGTTTAGATATCTACCCGAACTAAAAGGATTTTTATACCAATCAATGATGATTTTGTTGTCCTGAGTTCTAATAAACTTCGTATCTAAAAAAGGTACTGATTGATTATCATCTTCTTTTCCTATAGTGAACTGTATGTAAGGGTCATAACTGTTGAGATTCTCTACTATTTCGTCTTGGTCCCTCTCAGGAAGAGCTATAATTATTTTATAAAAGTTATAATAAAGGATAAAACTGGGATTACTATGCCCAACAAATCATCCATAACATAAGCCGCTAATATCGGAGAGAATGATGCTCCCATCGGGGTACCAAAAGTCTGTTTATAAAATTTATTATTCAAAGAAAAGTAGGTTTTATCAAACAAAAAGTTAATTAGTTTAATAAAAGTATTTCTGTTAATATTAAAATGTACACTAATACGGTCCCAATTATTGTAAATAGCCCTGTGGACTGCGTTGAAATAAACATTAGTAAAAAGAGATACCACATCTAAACTTGCCAATACATGGCCTTCAGGTAAGGTCATGCCATTAAAGATTTGTGCCACATCAAATGAGTCTTTAATGTTTGATGTGGCACAGGTTAAAGCTCCCTTGCCTCCCCTGATAACCGCCACCAACTGAAAGGTCTGTTCTTTCTTAATAAGAGCCATAGGCGCAAAGAAAACTGTCCATGGTGGGGTCTTTTTTAAGCCACATCTAAAAAGCTAAAAAGGGTCTTGGCGCATAAGGGGGTTAATCGGCCTTTTTACTTTTTGAAATCTCACCCAGATAGGCTTGTTAAGAATAAAAAGACCAGTTTTTTTTTTATTTACGTGGGTGTTTCAGAAAGTGTTTTATTGAATCCTAAGGATTTTTAGTTTTTTTTTTAATATCTCGGACGCATTTAAAGATTTTTTAGTTTTGTTAAAGCCAAATTAAGAACTTTAAAGCGAGGCTAAAGCAATTTTTTTTTTCAAACATTTTTGGCGGGAAATTCATTTTTTTTTGGGGTTTAAAACTTTTCATTTCATTATTTTTTTTTTTTTTGAAAAATAGGAGCTTCAAATACCTTTTGGATTAAAAAGATTTACAATGAACTTTTAAAGAACCCCGCAATTTTCTATGGAAAATGGGTTTCGGCCAATTGTTTTTAAGCATAGTGCATAGTGATAGTTTTTAACGCGCTAATCAAAAATCTTCACAACCACAAAACCTGAAAAGCTCTTCAACCTCTTTAAAATCATCCTCAAAAGTTACTGGAAATTTTTCTCGCGGGAAATGAGTTTTGGCATATTGTTTTCAAACTGCCAGTAATAGTTCTCAACACGCTGATCCAAAGTTTTTACAAGCACAAAACTGGAAAACCTCTCCAACCCCCAAATTTACCGTCAAAATTCCCAGGGTTTTTTTTATATAAAAAATGGGTTTCGGCCAATTGTTTTCAAACTGTGCATAGTGATAGTTCTCAACACACTGATCAAAAGTCTCCACGGGCACAAAAACCCGAAAACCTTTTCAAAATCACCCTCAGAGGTCACTGGGGATGATTTTGACTGTTTGGTGAATTGTTCTGAGGAATTTTTTGATCTTGTTGTTGAGTTGTAGCCACTTAAATAGTTACAATTTTTTGGGGTTTGTACCCGTGTAGACTTTTGATTAGCGTGTTGAGAACTATCACTATGCAAAGTTTAAAAACAATTTGCCAAAACCCATTTTTCATATGAAAAAACCTCAGTACCCTTTAAGGGTGATATTAGGGGGTTGGGGAGGGTTTTCGGGTTTTGTGCCCGTAGAGACTTTTGATCATCGTGTGAAACTTATTTCCCATAAGAAAAATCGTCATGATTCAATACAACACTTTCTAAAGCACCCACGTAAATTACAAAAAAAACAGTGAGGGTGAGATTTTAAAAAGTGAAAAGGCCAATAACCCCTCTTTATGCACCAAAACACTTTGGCCGAAACAAAAAAAATGCAGTTTATTAGCCTGAGAAGAAAGCTAGATAGCAGTAGTATAGTAGAATTGGCCCACGTAAGGCTCACGAATGGTTGGTATATATTGGCCGATTTAACAAGTAAACATTAGTTTTAACTAGGTTAAAATTTTATTCAACACTAATACAATAAAAATGATTTTCAATGAAAATATTTTTTAGGTTCCTTAATTAGAGATTATACATTCTTGGACAAGATGATGATATTTCTTTTTAATTTATTATAAACACTTTTACGCACATACAAAGAGGAGTAAACGAAAATTTAAATCGGTTATTTTAAAAGTTTTAGTTTCTAACTAAGATCTCTCAACTACATTTCAAGCTGAACTTGAGAATATAGTCAAAAACTTAAGTCACATTATTAATAAAATACAGTGATTAAAAAGAGTTGTTTGTTTTATTTTTTAAGTTAAAATGCTCTATTATATACTAACAGACAACTCATACAGTAATTTTGTTTATTTTATTAGTTTCTACATTGATTTAAATAAGTTTTTCACTAGAGCTTCTAAAAATGTTAATAATACTAAACGTCCAAAATTTATGTTTGCGTTTTATACCTGCCTTACGTTTCACAACCAATAAAAAACTGTTAAATTTTTACACCCTATTAGTGTATCTGCAATTTTTATATTTTTTAGGCTACGGACATCTCTATCCAACAACGTTCACAGGCCGAGTATTAACAATTGTGTATTCTACGATTGGAATCCCTTTGTTTTTAATAGCACTAACTGACTTTGGAAAATTATTTACTAGAGGCATAAAATTTGTTTGGTCTTATGTAAGAAGATTTTCTTACACTGGTAGTTGCAGAAAATTTGGTAGGACTTATCTACAGGTAAATCTTACCAATATCTTAGTAGTAGGGTTTTTGCTTACTCGACCCTTTTTAATACCCGGGTATGGGATATTATTTTTTCATATACCCGGGTATACCCGGGTATTTGCAATTTTTGCAGAAAAAGTGTCAGTTTTCCCATATTCGTGTTTTATTTTATTTTAAAAGAGTGAAGTATGTCAGTAAGTCTCCTTAACTTATAGTACAATCCACACAGTTAAACAATCTTGTTCTCATTAACTAATTAGAAAATAAAATGATTTTTTACTACGATAAATTATGTTATACAATAACAAAAATATACCTGAATAAATGTTCTTCTCTGGCAGAGTTGAAAATTAAAAATCATACAGTATTGTTTTCATAACCTGATTAAAAACTAAAAATATTTTTTAAGGTAAAAACTTTTTCTTATGTTATAAAACAAAAAAAAATTACTTAATCTTTCTTTTAAGAATAAACTTTGAAATAAACTAATTTAACATAAACCAAATAATTTAAATTAAACTTATAAATTTGAGGTAAGGGACCCTTTTTTTTCTGACAAAAAGGTACTTTCAAGAACACTATTGCGTGCAATGAGCGGTCCAAGAGCCGGTTTCTTCTTTTTGTTCAAAATATTTTCATAATTCAGAAACAGGTCTAACCATTTTGCGTAGAGAAGTAAACCATCGTTTAGTTAAATTTTATAGGTTAACCACTGGATAGTTTTTTTTAATTAGTATATATAATATTTAATTCAATTATTCACCGTCCACCGAACAATATTAAAATTGCAAAAATAAAAAAAACTAGAAATAAAACTTTCTAATCAAACTCCAACAAAATAAAAACAAAACATGGCGATAACCAAACCTAACTTTTTACTGCATTTTTGTAAAAAACTCAACGCCTTTTTAGATTTATTTAAATCGTTTGTAGTGCAAATTTGCTAATATTATTTTTAAGGCGCTGCTTAGTTATAATTTTCCGAGAATTTTGATGAATACTTTGCTCAAAGTGGGTACCCGGGTACCCGGATCTAATAATTATGTAGTACCCGGGTACTAAAAATTTTATATACCCGGGTATACCCGAATCCGGGTACCCAGGTAGAAAACCCTACTTAGTAGTAACAATAATATTATAAATATGACATGTTTAAAAATCTAGTTAAAAAAATTAAAAAACGTAGCTAGATATTTTCTCCACTATTAGCGTTATTGTCGATAAAAGTTTTTTTATACTAACGTAATAGTTTATACATAGATAGGTTGCCTAAAATTGCTGTTTTTGTATCTAATATCTGGAATTTAAAGGGTCCAAGAAATCGGCAGTGCATACTATTATCTTTTAGGGTAACCTTTATTTTAGGTTACTGGATGTTTAAAATAAATTCACATTCTTTGATGATCCAGTTTTATAAAAAATAATAAATAGTGTATTAATCAAAGATATGTTAATGAGTTACTAATAGTCCAAGAGCCATGATACATAATTCATGAAGTCTTTAATTCAAGAAGAAATTTCTCATAGTTGTCTAGATGGAATAGATGAGTAAGTATTCGACTGATTGACTACTGATTAGGCCAGGTACTGTGCACGCAGAAAAGGTGTAATAGTTTTTTTTATCCAAAAAAGTTTTCAATTTAAAAGCCAATTAAACTATTCGATATTTAAGTTTATTTGGAACAAAATGTTAATAAGGCAATTACATTAAAGGGGTTAATTTTGAACCAAGCCATCCCAAATTTGCCTTTTAAAAAATAAATCAAAAGTGTTTGATTTACGCTAAAATTTAAACAGCGTTCTAATTATATATACAAGGTCTGCCAATAAAATCGAAACAAGGCTGATTTCTCATATCTATGGTTAGTAGGAAAAAATCGCTCGGATCCGACGATTTTTATTTTAAGAGAGACACATTTTGCGCTTATTTTTAACCCTGTGACTTCAACCCCCTAGAGAGAAGGTAAGATTCACTCCTAAATTCTTAAATGAGAAAGGGGGTCGACTGATACCTCATTTTAAAGATCATGGAATCCTCTTTTCATCGCTTCCTAGTTTTTTCAATTTGATGCAGTAGTTTTCGAGAAAATAATTTTGAATATAATAACAAGTCAACATTAACAAAATAATTGTTTTATCATCTTTAAATTTTTTAATGGCTATTTTATTTGGGAAAACGTGTTTCTTTCTAAGCACAGCTTTCAGTTTTTGGTAAGGGTAACCCTACGAAGGGGGGAGGGGGGATGATTTCAAATAACGAGAACATTTACATTCAAAACTTTGCTTCTATTTTACTTACTTACTTTTAAATTTTACAAGTGTTCAAAATGTTGGCTTCCTGCTTTCATGCAGTCATACAGGTTTCGTTCAAAACGGTTTCGGACGTTCTGAAGCATTTCAGGTGTAATGTTCCGACATTTATCAATGTTCCGTTTACGTAAATCATTTAGAGATTCTCGTTGAGTTTTATAAATTTTACTCTTTAAGTTACCAAACACAAAAAAATCTAACAGGCTTAAATCTGGTGACCTTACAGGCCACTTCACTGGTCCTCGTCATCCGATCCATCTGCCAGTAAACGTTTCATTCAAATACTCACGAACAGCAAAAGCATAGTGAGAAAGTGCCCCTTTTGTTGAAATGTCAACTTATTCGCATTGTAACGGACATCATGTTCAACAATTTCTGTTAATGCGGGATCAACAGTGTCTTCTAACAATTGCAAGTACATTTGTCCTGTTAGATTTCCTGGTTAAAAAAGGACCAACAACACAATTGCCATAAATTCCAGCCCAGACGTTTAATTTCTCAGGATGTTGAGTATGAACTTTATGGAATAAATGCGGGTTTTCGCCAGACCAATACCGACAATTATGACGATTAACAGTCCCGTTCGCAAAAAACACTCATCTGAGAAACAAATGTTGAGCAACAAGTTCGGGTTATTTATTATCCGTTCACTAATTATCTCGCAAAATTCTACCCGTCTATCAAAGTCATCTTCATTTAATTTTTGCACAAAATGGATTTTATAGGGGTGAAATTTATGAAATTTTAAACTTCTTTGAATGCATATGCCAGAAACTGTAGGTAATTGCCTGGTACTTAACGTTAGGAGCGATTCGTTTTCGATTTGCCACAGATCCTGTCTCCGTAAACTTGGCTACTAGTTTAATAACGTATTTCCGGTTGACATGCTTATCTGGATTTAGTTCATTAAATAACTGTGCTGTACTATTAGCGCACCTACCGTTTTCATAATAAAGTTCAATTATCGATACTCTTTTCGCCGTTGAGTAAACCATTTAGAGCAAGAAAAAAGATTATAAGCCTAAATAATCACAGACAAAATCCTGTGAGATACTAAATTTACATAAATTAAATGTAAATAAGTTCCAAAGAAAGATAAAAAGCTAACGGCATTATTTATAATTTTTTACACCAGCATCGAATTCCATAGCAGAAATAACTGCTAACCTTGGACTGATAATTTTCTAAACAAGACACTAACAATACTTTTATAATTTTAAAGCGTAAGTAAAAAGTATCTTTACTTACTTTTTAAGTTGGATAGGACAGAATTTAAAAATAAAAATACTAAATAAAAAATAGTACTAAAAGTGAAAAAGCGTTACTTTCGATATAGGCCGATTATGTTTATAAAACGTATTTTCTTGAAAACTACTGCATCAAATTCAAAAAACTAGGAAGCGTTGAAAAGAGGATTCGATGATATTTAAAATGAGGTATTAGTCGACCCCTTTTCCCTTTTAAGAATTTAGGAGTAAAGCTCACCCCCCCCCAGGGGGTTAAAGTGACAGGATTAAAAATAAGGATTCGATGATCGTTAAAATGAGGTATCAGTTGACCCCTTTTTTCATTTAAGAATTTAGGAGTAAAGCTTACCCTCCTAGGGGGTTAAAGTGACAGGGTTGAAAATAAGCGCAAAATGTGTCCGCTTGAAATAAAAATCGAGCGATTTTTTCCTACAAACCATAGATATGAAAAATCGGCCTTGTTTCGTTTTCATTGGCCCATCCTGTATTAAAAAATATTCCTAAACAGCCAATAATTTTTTTCTGTGTTTATCTAATAGCAACAATAAAAATAAAATTTGTGCTGACTTTCTGTATGCACAGTACCTAGAGTACCCAGATAGGTCGGGCAATCAGTCGATTACTAATTTATCTATTTTATTAAACATAAATGTGAAATTTCCACCTAAATCAAATACCTTATGAACATGTCATGATATCTCCGACTTTAAATAAAATAAACAAATTAGCAATTTTAATTTTCAAACGTAATATGAGTCTTCCTTGAGAAAATATAAATTGTGCAGAAATTAGAGAGAACAGCACTAATCATCAATTATTTAGCGTAAACGTTAGAAAATGGCCACAGTTAACTTTTAATTATTATCCAGTAAAACCGAACTTTTTAAGAAATTTTAGGGTACATGCATGTCACTAAGTTAAAGTTAAATACCTACAAGGTCTAAGAACATAATGCATATTTAATGTAAAAAATCTATATAATGGGTACTTAATATACCATAACCAGTGAACAATAAAATTTTAATCACGTGCACAATATGTATTTTTTTAATCCTATACTTTCCTTTATAGGTAGTAGTCGTTGAGACTTGTCATTTATTATTAAGAAAAATGTTTTTTTACCAACTTAAACCAAACCAAACCCGTATTAATTTTTAAAAGAGATGCCTTGAGGATATTTTATAATTGAAAATAGAGATTGCAGTATACAGGTATTTGGAGAAAATAAACCTGACTGATATCGACTTATACCGGGTGGTGCGTCGCTGAGCGGAACATAGAAAATTCCATGTAAATTTTAAGGGGGTTAATTATTGGCTCCCCTGTACATTTTAAAGAAAAAATGGTAAATTAACTTTTTAACTGACAAACCCTCGTGCCAAGTATCAAAAAATTTTAATAAGCTAATCTTGAATTATTTAATTAAATGTAATCGCAAAATTACCGCATTTTCGGTTCAGGTAAAACCAAACAGACACCAGCCATCAGCAAACAATCTGTTATAAGGCTTTGTCAAATCTGACGTACAGCCGAATACAAGGAATATTTTGTTTTTCGTTTCATCAATCTCACAACCTTTACATGCAAAGTAAAAGACACGTTAACATTATTTTTTTAATAAACCTTTTATTTAATGTAACAATTAAGTGTAACTAATAATTATTACTATCGATCTTTAAAAAAAATAATTTTATCATACTAGAATTTAATTAAACCAATAGCAGTATTTGAAATATTTTCAATTTATATTTTTACCAGTTGTGGAAAAATAAAATGAAATAAAATACAATAACTTTTTTAAAAATAATAGAAAATCACATAAAAACACTAATTATTCAAATGTTTAAACAACCCCCCATTAACAGCTAAACATCCATCCCAATCTATCATAAAATTCATTTTTAACGTTGCTAAGTTCATATTGCGAAATTTTATTACATTCTAACGAAATAGCGTTTTGTAGCTGGTTGAGATTCTCAAATTTTTCACTTTTATAAATAAAACTTTTTAAGTGTCCCAACAGAAAGACGTCATTCGGTGAATGATCAGGTGACCTGGCTGGCCAAAGTATCCGGTACCGTGGACCCATAATATTGCCGTTAGAAGCATTTTCCAGGTACTCTCCAACCATACGGGCATTATGAGCAGAACAGCTTCTTTCAAGGCGGGTCCAATTTGATTTTGAAATAAGTCCATATAGGTTTCTGCTGTCAGGTTATAGTACATAAAAAAGGGTCGAATGATATGGTATCTGATAATTCCCACGAATACATTTGTTTTTGGCGATATTGTGTCCGAGTATGAACAAAGCGATGTTCATTTTCTTGGCTTCAATACCGGCAATTCTGAACATTTGGTTCATTGTTGAGGGTGAATGTACATTCAGCGGTAAAACAATTTTTTCTTTAAAAAATCCTATTTATTTGCTCTTTCCATCATTTCAAAACAAAATGCCATTCTTTGCTCTTCATCTCCTTTCTGCAGCTCTTGATGTTTTTTGAATTTATAGGAATAATATTTGTGTTTTTTCAAAGTGCGCAATACCGTTGTATGATGTTAATTTACCTCTTGCCCAAGAACTCTCGTACTCAAGATTTTGTTTTCCTCCACACTCAGTAGAATATTAAGATCTCTGTTCCCTTTTTTTGGCTCTATTTTCGATATGCTAAGTTAAACATTTACAATTATTTATTACGGTACCTTTGGACTCGAAATTACTGACAATACGTTTGTTAGTTGAAATGGACGAAATGGGCTTGGTGGAGAAATAAAATAAAAACATTTGAGATACTGCTCTAAAACTGTTTCCTGCATAATGCCACTTAATAATGGATACTTTTTCGTCGATTGAATAATTCATATTGACACTTTTCCTCATGTCAGGGCAATATTCATTTTACTAGTGCCTGTTTGGTTTTACCTGAACCGAAAATTTGGTCATTTTGCAATTACATTTAATTGAGTAATTAAAAATTCGCCTATTAATTTTTTTTTAAACTTGGCACGATGGCTTGTCAGATTGGTCTCTTTAAAAAGTTATCTTTCATTTTTTCTGTAAATTGTACAGGGAAGCCAATAATTGACCCCCTGAAAATTTACATGGGATTTCCTATGTTCCGCTCGGCGACGCACCACCCGGTTTATTTTTGAGGTGACAAATATTATTCTTAAAATTAAAATTCTATTTTAAAACGATATAACACATGCGTACAATAAAAATCTTAAAATAGTATATTTACAAAACTGGCATTATTAAGAATGGAAATCAATTGCCGCAGTTAATAAAAAGTAAGTAGATAAGATAATAATAAAATAAGGCCAAACAGTTATTGCTTAAAAATCCCTCTTATGACATAACAGAATACTTAAATTCTGTAATAAATGTAACATGCCTAATGCTAAAAACTTTTCACTGTATATAAAAAGATTATTTTATTTATTTTTTTTTACTTTTATTTAGCTTAAGTTTTAAGCATGTATGCCTGCCATAAGATTTTTTAATTATTACCAGAAACTCGTAAATATCTTGCCACACAAATATATATTTTTTTGAAACCTTAATAATAAATCTATATTTATAAATTTATTTAGATAGACACAATTAATTTTTAAAGTAATATTTGTTCTGAAATTGGTCAAAATCGGCGGTGTTGCAATTTTCGAGACAATAACTAGACTTTAAACGGTAAAATTTAGATTAACTTGCATAAATTTTATTTAATTTTTTTCAAAGCATACGATACAGTTTACATTGTCGTACTACATTTGGGTCTTCTATTGTACTTCATATATTTATTAGACCATAAAAAATATAATACCTACAATAAATAGTTTTTATTTTAGCAACATTTTTAAATATGCCTTTTTACATCATTTGTGAGTATAATTAGTAACGACATACCTGCTTAGATGGGAATTGGTAGAGATCGAACGCTGTTAGAACAACACCGATACGTCACGGTTTTATATCAGTTTGCCATATGAGACCGTGACGTATCGTTGTTGTTCTTACAGCGTTCGATCTCTAAACGCACTTAGAGGTAAAAGTAAAAAATGTGTATATGTTAATCCTTTTAAATAATAAGATGCAATATCCGGCCAAATCATGAAAATAGGCCTCTTAAAATTAAAATTTAAGAAACAGGGTTTTTAAAACGCACCTTATATTTTAGTTCCCAAATATTTTATGTATCGGCGTCGTAGCCTATGTTTTAAAGAACTTAGTTTTCCCCTTTTTACCGCCAAAGCGCTCGGATTCTAGCCCCGTTTTTTTTTGTTTTTATTTTGTCTAGTATATATTTTTTAAAAATACAAAACAATTTAAATCAAAATAATTTTGTTATGTTTATTTACAAAAACGCATTTTTATTTTATTTTTATGCCGAGTCTTACACCGAGTCTGTGCCTTAAAATGGATCTCTTGCGACTTGTTAAATTATGGTATTCCTACTTACATTTGCTATAGAAGTAATTTTGTTTGCAATTGCTAATGTGCGCTTCTTCAAAAAGTTTAATCAAAGCTCTTTTTTTAAACTAGCACTGGGAAATCGTATTTTAGAACGGCAACAAGCTGTAAGTATTTTAGTAAAACCACTGCTTTTAATACTTTTTAAACTTTTGTAAGCCAAAGCAGAATCTTTTTCATTTTTAATTAGAGCCGTATAAAAACTATAAATTGCAGCTTTAACAATTTTAGTTCTTTTCTAGTAAGTGCTTAAGAAGTGGCAAAATCAATTATAAAATAAATCAAATGATTCTTAAAATCCTTTGCTATGGGTTTTATTGGTCTTTTTCTCTTAAGAAATTGAAAAAGTTCACGACGCATAAATTGTTCATGAGTAGGGCCTGGATTTCGGAACGAGCTTGTTCCCTATACGTTTTTTATGTCTGGTAATTTCATTGGCGTGCGTATTAAGGATATATTAATTATAAATAAATTTAAAAAATGTGAAATAAAAACATAACAGAAGTGTTTTACAATTTATTTGCATTACATGATATAACTGACGTCTTTTCAAAGTTGGTTTCGGTAAAAATTGGTTCTTTTATAATTTAAAATATCTCTAAGACTAAAAAGTTCCTTTCGACATCACAGCTTGTAACTGGAGTAAATCGAAAATTATTTTACAAGTTAGTTCTTTTATTTTGTAGTGCCTCAATAATATGTTTTATTTCTAAAAATTCTGGATTTCTTTCCAAGATTTTTTGTACAAACAATTTTAATTTGTCACCAATTTTATTGAGAACAGATTTAAGCTTGTCTATAGTAATTTGAAATACATGAAATGAAGGCACTAGGTGGGCATTTTGTTTTTATAACTGTTCAATCAGATCCGGAAGATATCCAAAATTTTCAAAAATAAATTTAACGATAAAAATCAGATTAAACATTTGGTGCATTTATAACTTTCTTACTTTTTTTTCACACTTAAATCATCATTTTGTAAACTGTCGATAATATTTTTTACCACATTATAATTTATATGGTAATATGTTAACTGCTGATAGCCATATTCCCTATCTTGTAATAGCAGATTGTGGCGGTAATGCGACATTAATACACATATCTTTAAATTTCGTAATACGCGCAGGTGACTTAGGAAACACTTTTTTTATCTCAATAACTAAAGTATCAATAAGTGGATAAAAGTTACGTACCATTTCGCATATTCTATGTAGGGCATAAGGTAAACATGTCAAATTAAGCAGTTTGGGGAAATGTTCTTTTAACTGTCGTCCTGCATTCAGCATATATGCAACACCATCCGAAAGAAACAAAACCCAACTTTTCTGAATACTAGTGACTGACAGTAGTAAAGTAATACTTTCTGAGATTTTGTTATTGTCTCACCATTGATTTTAGCAAAAAATTTTGTTAATTAAATATAAGTTTTTAGGTTCGTGATAACTTAAAGGTGCAACTATAATATTAGCAATATATCTTCCCTTGATATCAGTGGTTTCATCGACACTAAACCATAACTTTTTTCCTTCCAGATTGTGTCGTATTTTGTCCATAGATTTTAAATAGACCTTATCAACATAGTTTTATGCAGAGTTGATTCGTCTGGTACTTTTCTGTGATAGTATTTTTTTTCAAAAATGTCCTCGTGGACCGATAATTTATTTTATGAAGAAGAATATCAGCTGCAATAAAATCTTTACACAAATCCTTGCAGAAGTGCCCCCGAAAAACTTTGCATATTTTCTAAATGTTGTGGACCTTTAACATGTCGCTCAATTTAATATGGTTTTGTACAAATAAATTCAGAATTACAAATTGTGCACCAAACTCTTACTGCACCATTTTCTTAAGCCAGTCAATAAGCCTGATTTGAAAACCAAGCGTAGGTCAATGCGGATGTCTCTCTCACAAAATCTTAAACTTATTTTGGATTGGGGCGCCAAAAATATTGTAGAGTTTAATGCCTCCAAAACACAGGCAGGTACGCTGTCGCGAAAAAAGTCTATCAATGCTCATCCGTTACATATAAGCGACAAAGTTTTGCGGAACAAAGAGTCACTACATATATAGCCTCAGCAGCTTCAAAAAAGCTTGGATTCCCCTTTCGAGCCAGAAAGTATTTCTCATCTTCCAATCTGTATACTCTGGATGTATCCCAAATTAGACCTTCATTAGAATATTGTTTTTATGTCGGTGGAATGGCGTCTCCTACAACTCATTCAGAGAAGAACTGTTCATCTTATAAATAATCCCACGCTCACAGAAAAGCTTCGTCCTCTTGCCCACCGACTCTTTCACGGCTTCTGCTCAGAGGAGTTCCAGTATAATACCTCCTCTGACAGCTCCCAACGGAGCAATTACACTTGGAGCAACTTTTATGCATCCTTTTACAGTTTAACTAGAGAGGCCCTGAACTTCCTGCTTTCGTAGTTCCTTCATCCCTAGAGTGTCCAGACTATGGAAACTGCTACCCGCAAAAGGTTTTCCTTCTTCTTTCAGTCTCCAAATATTTAAGTCCCGTGTGAACAAACTCCCTCCCACCACACTTAAGATACCCACGGTACATTAGTGCTTAGGCCACAGCCTTCGTGGACTGTTCAAAGATAAAAAAACACCCCTTTAACTTTCAAATAAAAAAGTAGAATATGGAAGGAGCCACTCCAACGTCATTTTTTTACTTGTACTCATTATTTATTTGCCTGTAAGAGACTTACACCTTTTTAAATATAACAAATTATTTTGGCACAAATATAATATGATTTACCCTGTGATTTACCCGATGTAACGGAACTGGTTTTTACGACTTCACAACAAATCTGCCCGGAGAGTTTTCGTACTGCACTTGGAGAGTTGCATTACCACCAACAAAACTTTGTTTGTGGGATTAATTGCATAAATTAATAACCCTAATGGAGGTGCAATTAAATATTTGTAAATTTATATAGACAAAAAAGTCTATTTTAATTTTAATTTATTTTAAATAATTTATATAAACTCATTATAAAATATCATAGTTTAATTCTTTTGTTGTTGCAAAAACTCCTCGAAATTTTTTAGTATTGCCACGTCTTTTGTATTATTCTACAAGAAATCACACCGAATAAAAATACCAAAATAAAAACCATAAATACCAAAGAAAGTTGAATTATTTATTGCATTTTTATTTAGTATATTCTATATCATTTTAAGCTCGAAATTGTAATGGTTTTTTATCGATGTCCGGTCCCTACTCATGAGTTCCTTAAATGAGAAATTGGTCATTGAAGCGGTAATGCGTGGTAAGCGCAAATATTTATATAAAGAAGAAAAGCCTGAGGATAGCGGGAAATATTTTATTATTTTATCCCTAGCCTAAATTAAATTTTCGGGAAATTCATTGGGGGTAAAACAACCCCCAATAATTATATATTATAATATCCCCTAATCATAAATGGCTTTTTATTTGAAATCTAAGGCAAAATATATTTTTTTGCGCACTTTTTATTTTATTAGGTAATATTTTTTGGAAGCATTTTTTTTAATATAATAAAGAAAATACAAAAGGAATTATTTTAAACTTATTGTTTTACTTTTAATTCGAATTGAATATTTTCTAAGCCTCCAAAAGTTGTGCGAGGGGTACTTATAATCCTTTAGGGAGAGGAAATATTTTTGGCTTTTTATACAAAATAAGCACAAATTTTTTCGTTTGCATTTTTTTTAAATTGTACGATACTTTGGGGATGATTTGAGGTTGTTTTATCCAGAATCAATTACCCTTAAATTTAATTTAGGCTCAAATTATTATAATTTCATGAAAAATACAGATTTTTATCAATATTAAATAATTTCCATTAATTTTTCATGATAATTCTTAAAAACCCCTTTAAGGGGTGTTCCCGAGGTTTAAAGATTTTGGGACCCCCAAATTCAGGATAAGCAACCCAAAAAACGTAACCTAACAGTATTTTCTGGGCGCCACAATATCATTTTCATAAGATTATTTATAATATTTAAAAAACCACTAAAAAGGTTTTTTTTGCATTTTTTGGGATGATGCCATAATTTTCGAGCTGTGAGACCTCGAAATTTGAAATCAGCGATCCAAAAAATGTTCCCTGAAGGTAGTCTCCACTTGCAGCGAAATTGGGCATCCAGGATCCGCGTTTTGAATGGACTATTACTTGACTTTATTAATTCGGGCGCCTTGTTTATATAATATTTGAACTGGACCTTGACTTTAATGATGCAGGTGTGTGCTTATAATATATTTAATTGACCTTGATAATGTAGTCAAAGACGGTAAAATTATAGTTTTTACTATAGAAGCACAAAACAATGCTATATTTTTGGTAATAGTTTTGGACGTTCGCTTACTCGAGCGGGCGTCCATCGAGAGAAAATACATTTACACGATACTATATAACCAAATACGGTTGCCAAAAATATAAAAATAGCAACAGAAATAGGAATTATTTCTGTGGAAAATAGACCTTATTTGTTGTAATAATAATAATTATTTTTTTAACTGTATAATAATAAAATTTTTTATTGTGTATTTTTTTACTTTAAAGAATTACAATTTGATAAAAAAATATATTTATAGTTGATGGAATTTGCGATGTTAAATATAATTGCTCGCGTTTTTTAGGTGGCTTTATTAAAATGTCTACAAATACTTGTAAATAGTATTTCTTCTTAATTACATCCACTGAACTGGCTTTTAAAAAAGTATTCATTTTTATCATAACATGTTTTGTCAAATTCGGAAGCTGTATGTTTAATTTTAAACAGATAGACAAACAAAGACATACATCAAAAGTAAAAAATTGACATATTTAAAATTTTATTATTATTATACATTGAAATTGGCCTAGAAAGAAAAGTTTATTAGCAGAGCGTAAACGTATTTTCTTCTGACACCCGCTTGAAATTGCATTGTTTTGTGCGTGGGTATCTGGACGCCTATTCTGGTAACTTAATTCGCTTAGCGTTTCGTACACGCTGAGCGTCTCATGACGTCAAATTCGTATAGCATGTGACCAAATGATCAAAATTGGTATTCAGGTTTGTTTTACGCTGTGCATATACATGCGCGCGAAGCGCACGGTAAGCGTCCTGAAAAACGTCTACCATTTGGTAGCCGTTTTGTGTATAAAGTGCGCTAACCTATATTTCTGTGTGGCGCGGCGTAAAAAAATTATTTTAGTAATTATTACTACATATAGATTTTTCTTCTATTTACAATGGCGGTGCCATATATTGGAGGGATGCTGCTGGACAATATAGAAAATAACATCGGGAGGCAGCGCTTTCTGCCTTGCTTGATTTAATGTCACTCCAAGTCTGAAAAAGGCGATTGTTTTATAAACATCACATGGAAATTTAACATAAAACTTGTGACTTAATTTTTCTTTCATAAAATTTTAACCTTATAAATAATAAACATAATATACATAACAATCGATATTACTATATGTACAAACCTACCTTTCTCCATTCCTTCCATGTTTTTGTAGCTCCTGGAATGGAATTTAGAGTTACCGTTACTGTTTGCCATAATCTTGATATATCGGCGTTGGTAAATTGGTTGCTCTGCTTTTGTGTTACCATTTCCGGATTTTGTTCCATAAACTCTATTAAGACTGTTTTTTGTTGTGGAGAGATGGTTTTTTTCTCCATTTTTTCCAAATTTTAACCAACAAAATACAACATAAATAATATTTATAATATAGCCATAACCTAGAATTATGATGACTCGTCACGTCTTCTTGTCAAATTTCGGTAATTTTTATGTTGGGAACACTGAAAATTTGGGGTTGCCATCTTAGGAATCGACGGAGTCTGTCGAAGAGCGCACGCACGCCAACGGGAATACCAAAACCGATCGGTTGGCGCGGCTGCCATGCGAGGAGCACGCCGTGCGACTCGCTTAACACCCTCGAAAACGTAACGTTTTACCATAATAGGCGTCCTGGTCTTGTTCTTGACTTTTTTCTTTCTTTCGGAAGACATAATATGCCAAGCATCTGTGCTGTTTTATATAAATTTGTATCTGTTACGTTATTTGGGCAAGTGTTTTTTAAGTAATTATTTTTTAGATAATGAATAATAAATCTTTTACCAAAAATGTTACTTAAAAAGTTTTAGATAATATAATTTATAAAAAAGAAAAAAAATTCATCGTAAAAGATTATTTGGTTTAACTCTTGGGGTTGCATCATCAAAAAAAATGCTTCTATAAATTCATAACTTGAAAAAACGGTTCTTGTTACACTATTTTTGGGTTAATAGTAACACATTTTCAGTATTTTTACCAAGTCGTATATCTGACAATAAATCGAATCGTCCCCGTATATTTCTCAATGTTTAGGCTAGTGCCAGAACATTATTAACTTTCGGCTGTTTAAAATAAGTGTCAAATATACATGTATTTGTTTTTTTTTTGTTAATTTAATATATCCCAGTCAAAATATCCATAAACGACGGAAGAAAGTGAAAAAAAAACATCGAAAAACAGTCCATATCGTCGGATAGAAAATTAAAAAATAGAAAGATCTTTGCTCTTTAAAAAAAAACGATTCCTTGCTTTCAAGACGCGTACTTTTACGAAAATTGGTGAAGGAATACAACATTGATGGTCGAAAATACCAACTTGAACCAGATTTCGGCAAGGTAAAATACTTTGTGAAAAAAAAATTATAATATATGTCAAAACTGTAACCTGGGCGTTTTATAATGCAATTTAAAGTTTTATATGAAATTATTAAAATTTTTCATTCAAAAATGGCGTCTGGGCGTGGCAAAAAATATTTCGATTTTATTCCTGAAAAAAAATCGATTGCTGGCTTCCAAGGCGCGTAGCTATATGAAAATTTGGCGTATGGTCGAAAATACCACCTGGTCCCATGTCTTTGAAAGTTAAAACCCCCTGTAAAGTATTTTTTTTAAATTTTTTAAGACTACTTCCTGTCCTGTGAACAATGCGATGTTTCAAAATTCAAAAAATTTTTTAAAATTCCATTTTTCAAGATAGAAAAAGTTTTTATGCATAGCTTACTAAATACGAAAAAATAATACAAGAAGGGGGTCACAAAGAATTTTTTTTATATTTTTAATTTTTTAAATATATATATATATATATATATATATATATATATATATATATATATATATATATATATATATATATATATATATATATATATATATATATATATATATATATATATATATATATATATATATATATATATATATATATATATATATATATATATATATATATATATATATATATATATATATATATATATATATATATATATATATATATATATATATATATATTAATACTCCATGTCTGCTACGGTCAAATTGATCGCGATTTTTCGCCCTGTGGTGTCGTTGGAAATATATTGTCTCTAAAAATCCAAAAATAATGTGAAAACTTTTAAATATCGAAACTTGACGTTTTTGGTAAAACTGGAAGTCACCGAAAGTCGCGTGACTTGTCAAAAAACGTAAAATTTATTATAAAATAATTATACAGGATACGTCTATGACTTTATTTTTTAAGCCCAGAAAGATGTCAATGTGATTTAAATATCGATTTTTAAAACCCAGGAAGAATAAAAATGACTTATTTTTTAAATCTCTACTTTAACACCTCTTAAATTTTAAAAAATCGTATTTTATTTTTATAAAGAAATACCACAAAACTTCCAAATATTAAATTAATAATAAGTTAAAACACATCAGAATCTATACACCCTTTAGAGCCAATCCCGCTCCTTTAATAAGCTTTAAATGCAGTAGCGCCTTGTGATACTAATCAACAGAGTTTATTAATCTAAAAGGATTATGACATTCGCCATATTGAAAAACACTTCTGTGACGTTAAGAAAGGCCAATTTCGGCCATGTTGGATTTTATGCCGGACATTGGCGTAGAATTGAGGAGGAAACGAAAAAATGCTTTTATACTGACAAACATAATTTATTGATTCACATCAATATGCATAAGTTATAGTGAAAATATAAATGCAATTCAATTATTGAAATTAAAAATTAAAGCCACAACACGACGATGACGTACCTTTTCGATGGTACCTATCTACTACATTAAATATTTTAAAAATAAAAAAATAATTATAAAACGTTGTAGAACATGCTGATGATTGCTTATTTATTATAATAACGTGTGCCTACTCTATTTTTGGGGACACGATATTGAATTATTAACAGCTTTTCTCTAATTTCTTTAATAATACCCGTGTAGGTATATGACTTTTTATAAAATGTTATGAGCAAGTTAGGGAGCGTTTAAGTATTATGTAACGAATTTGAAGGGAGGGGGTCTTGTAAAACGTTACAGGGGCGGGAGGCGGGGTTTAAACTGCGCTTTACGTAACATTCTTTTTAGGTAAAAATGCTCACTTGGTGGTTACATAACGTTTTACAAGGGGGGAGGGAGTTACAGAAAAACGGACGGCATGTCACATGGGGGTCAAAAATCTCCAAAAATTGCATTACGTAATACTTGAAAGCTCCCTAAGTTTGTGGTTTTAATATTTTTTTTTATCTTGGGACAGTCCACAAAGGCTGAGGCCTAAGTACTAACGTATCGTAGGTGTCTGAAGTGTGGAAGAGGGAGTTTATTCACATCAAACTTAAATTTTGAAGGAAAAAGCAAAAGTAAGTGGCACCACGTGTTGTTTTATTGGGAACTGCCAGAGGAGAAATTGTACGGGCCAACTCTTCGGAGCAGAAGCCCTGAAAATACCTATAAAAGTAAGTCAGATCCCCTACAGCCCGTCGTTGGGCAAGGGAAGGAAGCGTTTATGTGAGTGTAAGATCAGTATTGGGCTTTTACAAGGTACCTTGAGAAACTTTGTAAGGTTATAAAATATCATACTCCAGATGAGAAACTGGAAGCAATAGAATAATAACTTTTCTCTTTAGGGATTTATGATGGTTTTTTTTGTATTACTTCATAAATTTATAAACCCATTTATTTATCCGAAATTTATTTTATTTTAAAAACTAATTATGTTACTTTCAAAACTAGTTATTTATTTACTTACAGACCATACACTGTCTTAATATTGCAGAAAAATAGCAAGATTTTCCACTTTGACAATAAAATAAACATAAGTATGTAAAAAATGTGAATAAAGGTTAATTGCTACAAAACTAAACTGTATTTGTTTCACAACCACAACTCTACAATATATTACAATTAGGTGTACAACACAACTGAAATTTTTACATTTTGAAATAGATATGACGAAAAATTACTTAGTGGTATTATTTAATAATATTTTGTGGTATACTACATTTTACATTCTAAAACATAAAAATCATTTCAACATTAAAATCCTAATTATACAAACACAAAAATTTCATTAATAGTTTTAGTAATAACCTTTTTGTTGTTTCCCCTTAAAATCAACGTACTTATTAGTTTATTTTAATAATAAGAATAATAATAATAATAAACAAATATTTATTTCAAAATTACATATAAACATACATAAAATGAAATAGTGTCAAAAACCAAATAAAAAAAAACTAATAGTTTACAATTCTCAAAAGATATTTAATTAAATTATAAGGTTCAATATCTACTAGCACCTTAAACACATTTTTTTGTATTTTTTTGCGGTGTCCATTTGTTGTGGGTAAATATAAAATTGAATGCAATTGTAGTATGCCCCATTTTCGTACAATGTCAATCTGTATCCCGGAAAGGTATAGTTTAATGTTTTTGTAGTGTAAACAGCTTGAGACTCGCTACCCCTAAATAACAATCTGTTTTTACAGAAAAACAATAAACATTCCTGTTCTAAAGTGCAGCGACAGTTAGAAGACCATTTTGTTTAAATTAACTTTTGCATGTTTCTTTAAATTTAAGACCCAGAATCATTATTTTATTTATTTAGCATAACATCTAACAGGCATCCATTTATAAGACATTTACCATTGTAAATAACAGTTATTGCGTAAACAAATAATAAACAACACTAAACAATGAATGAAATCCAACCTAACCTTAATTATTAGTCAGTAAATTATTAAACAATAAAGTCCTAATCACTTTAGAATATTGTTCGGCACGTATTGCAAATGTATCCAGTTCGTCAGAAAGTTGGTTATATTGGCTGCACATTGTGTAAATAGGCGATCTTCTTATTTGATAGATCTCGTGTTCTTATTTGGTACTCGAAAGTTTTACTTACTTACAAGTTCCTCGCAGTCCACTTTATTTCTACACAATCTAAACAAAAACTTCAGTGCAAGGTAGGTTTTACATTAGTTAAGTTTTTACTTGTGAAGGGCAAATCTAAAAAATATAAATTATATTTTAAAACATGTCTTTTTCAATATAATATGTCAAGTTATTGGTGGTTAGGTATCCAAAAATATTTAAATACAATTAAGGAATGTAACTAACCGCAAACTTAGTAAATGTACAGAATAATGGGGAAAAAATATTAAATACACATTCTGTAGGTACTTTAATGCATTTTTAGATTCCTTATAAAGTTTTAACCATATTCTTATAGCATATACCTAAAGTTGATCAGTTCTAAGTATAAGCAACTTAATATTGACATATTTACTTTCTTGACAACAAATTACTACAATTAAAATCACACAAAAATTTCAATTTACTTATTAATAACTGTGTAACTACATCCAGAGTTGTGAAGAGTCACTGGTGGACTTAAAAACTGTGTTTATATTATCTGAGGTGTAATAATGCTAACTGAATGGAACTGCTACAATAAAAAAAGACGTGTTAGTAATAGCAGCATTTAGGTATATATCATATTTTTGACCAAACCTTCTTTTATTAATCGTCTTTTTTCTTTTTGATCTGGATCTAATAATCACATGCTTTGCAAATGACAGAATCCTTATGGGGAACACAATTTTTTGGTCTATTGCACACCAAAGACTAATTAAAACTACACGACCAAACATTACCAAAAAGAATATAATACAAACAGTTAAAACCAATTCAATATCAAATCTACACAAATATTTGCAACTGCAAAATAACACCATATAAAAGCTTCGACTTATGGCACGACTCTGTTCACAGCTGATAATGCTAGAAACTTTTAGTGTTACCCGACAGGACTTTTGCTCTTACCGCTTTCGCCGATGTCATAAACCCTTTAGATAAATAAACTCTGCTTATCAAAAAGCTTATTAAAAATACTGCTTAAAAAAAGCTAGGACAAATGTTTGAATTAAAGCAAAAATGAAATATTTTTTTTATGAAATAAAATATCATTCCCCGCAGGCTTTTTACAAAGATGCAGCAAGAGGGTATTGCAGTATAGGATTTTTAATTAGGTGAAGGTAAGGCTTCAGGAGTTGGTCGAGAAGTTTTGGTGAAGACGTCATTTATATTATTCCCCGGGCTTTATAAAAACGGTATTACTTTTTTTCAATATGTTTTTTTTCGTTTGCGAAATATAGTAAGTTTTAAAAGACGCACCCTGAATAGTAATAATAAAGGTCTATTATTAGAAAAAATAAAACAACAAAATTTCTTTCCAGGTTTCATTAAAAATTTCAGTGGAAGCAAGGCGCAGTTTAGCCAAAGCGACTACACTACTGAACTTTGCACCACTGATAATAGGGATAGTAGTTTTTAGGATTTTTTTTTTTTTAATAAAAATTTCACATACCTTACCAACCCAGTAAATTAAATATGTACCATCCTTGCTGCAAAATCTCCCATGAAGGAAATAAAAATTAGAAAGAGAAAATTTAAAAAACGGGCCCTTTTAGGAAATAACTGAAAAAAAAAGTAAATTAAAACGAAAAATTAATTAGTTTAGGAATTTTGAAAATAAATAAGATTTTTTAATTTTAGCAACGGTGTGCCTATAGAAATCTTTCGCTTATCTGGAAAGTAATTTGCTCCAATTCAACAATAAATTAATTGAGAAAGGTACCTATTAAGATAAGTATTACCATTTTTGTAGATTTACCATCAACGCCGGAAGCATGAAAAGAATGCATTATATTTCATATATCTGCACCAACTCAAAAGAAAAATATAATGTGTTATTAAAAATGTTACTTTTAGATCACTTGTCAGGAATACTTTAATCTCTGCCTTACAAAATTTAAAATAACTTTAGGGATTTCCAGGTTTTCTGGGAATCCGCTGAAAGCGTAAAATTGCGTAAATAATTTTAGCGACCTATTTTTTATTAATTTCCGCAATGCACGATCTTTCTCATAAAAACTTTTAAGTTTGGAGCAAGCCATGAAGCTTTTGGCTTCATAATTTTGGCCTCTCCAAGTGGCGCATGCTTGTTACATGGAGAAATAACAAAGTTATTAAAACGGGTGATTTTGCTATCACTATTCTGTTCATAAAGTATATTATTCCAGGGAAGTAAGTAAAAAATCATAAGGAGACAGGTTAAATTTAAAATTATTTTAGTTCCTATAAATAATCATTTTAGGTTTTGGGAGTTTTTTTTAATTTTTTAAATACAGTAAATCAAACCATGATCCGAAATATTATTTGCCAACAACACTTTAACCTTATTTGCTAAAAACTTGTCGGTAATAAATATTAGATCCGATAAAGTACCACTAGTTCTAGATATTCTAGTTGAATAATTTATTAACTTTTAAAGTAGTAATTTGGTGAAATAAGCGGTTTATCCAAATTTAAAAGGTTTTTATTGAAATCCCAAGACGAATTTTTTCATCCATGGTAGGATACAATGTAGAAATATTATCGAAGTTATTCGGTGGACGATAGAAAAGACAGAAAGCATAATACTTGCATTTATTTTTAATTTTAAAAATGAAAATTATATCAAAGTCGTGATCTCCAACTAGCGTAATAAAGAAGTAATAGTCTGTGAAAATTGACCGTTATGTTAAATGAGCAATTTAAAATTTTAATATAATTATGAAAAAATAATTTATTACCTTTCTCTTATGTGAAGTACAGTAAGTAAACAGCAATAAATATATAATATTTGAATATACTAAAGAAGAATGCCGTGTATAAAATTAGGTATACGTAAATTTAATTAAGAATAAGCAGGTACTTCAAAACTCAAAAACATCCCGGTTTTATAAAAAGATATGTTAGCTAAGTGGTATTGTAGACTCTAATAAATTTTTGTGACTACAGTATTAATATATTTTTAAATTATTTAAACAAGCTTCATTTAAAAAAAAAATGAAATAAGGCAAAGTTTCATATAAAAAACCAAATAAAAAATTAACATATTAACCTTAATCCTATTTCATCACCTGTTTATAATTTTTATTAATATTTAAAAATAAATATTTAAAAAAATAGATATTTAGCCATATTTATGAGAATTTGTACACAAAAAACTTTTAAAATTACAAACGCCAAAACATGGTACTAGAAAATCAATGGTATTAAAATAAACCTGATGACACTTATTTGAAATCAACATTTTCCTATTTTTAGCAAACTACTTTTAGCAGCATCTGACAAATCATACCTGTCACGCGGTAGGTCTTTGCATAAAACCATTCCAGAATTTTTAGGCATTTTTTGGCAGTGATAATTTTATTCCTTTTAAAACTGGATAAAAAACGCACCAAAACTGCGATTTTTTTTCCCGCGCTATAACCGCCTTTCCTTTATTAAGAAAGGCATAATCGACATTATCGGGATTTTTTTTTTATCTTCCGAAAACGTAGCGAGACAAGCAGCTATGTAATCATTATGTGTTATTAAGTCTACAAACTCGCCCCTGCTATTTCGTTACAAAATATCGAGATGTACTTGAAAGGTCTCTAAAGACTTTACATTTTTGGTAACTCTGGTGATAAGATTTGTTAGTGAGGCGCATAAAGTGGAGAGTTTCTTCTTTAACTTACTTAGTTTAGCATTTATTTTTGTTTCAAATTGACATACAAAATTTGTACAAATCCTGGTAATTAGTGTCTCACTTTTTTCCGAATCACACTTACTAGAACCTTGGATCATTTTTACAACCACTGGTTTAATGTAAGTAGTTGCGCAAAATGCACTTTATTTAATTTAGGCTGCAAAACAAATACGTTTTAAACAGCGAACTTTAGAATCAAATACATAAATGCGCACGGGTAGAATATGTTAGAAGCATATTATGGAAAACAATTATTTTTGGAAAAATACCACCAAGTTCTTAAAACTTCGAGAAGCCTTTGGGACGTACACCTACTCACACGACTTACTATCTTAAAAAATAAACCATGCTCCCGAATTACCCGGTATATAGATTAGATTAGATTAGATTATTTGAGCGGATATGGCGAAAAATGACCTCCATCACTGCAACCTTACCAGATTTTTTGTGGTTTCTCCTATTGTTCTTTAGAGTACCTTGTCCAAGTCCGTCTTCTCAACTAGACTCCAAGTCTCGACACTGGCCACTCCACATAACTTGCCGGTTTTGGCTTCTCCTCCCCAAGCCTAGTGAACCTAAGCCTGCATAGTGCTTCGCAATGGCACCACACATGTAAGGCTGTTTCTTCAGCCTCCTGGCAGAACCTACACAGGCTATCCTCCACCAGGTTTATTCTTTCCAGGTGCTTGTTGAGTTTACAATGTCCTGTTAGTTGACCTGCACGTTATCCTTACGACCTTACGGCTGTGGCCAGTAGATCCGATGTAAACTTGGCCGAGCAGGTCTTAATGAACTGCTTTGACTGTCGTTGTCCCGGTGTTTGTACCCACCAGCTTTGAAACTGTCTGTCTACCCAGCTTTGATTGGAGGGCCTCCCTTCCAGTCCTCCCTATCTGGTATGACAATACGAAAGTGTCTATTGAAGATGAAACGAGGGGTTGTCCTGTCTGAGGGCATCTCAAACAATGAGGTCCTCC